>JBBDGP010003594.1:280000-552500 GCA_037952835.1 Lithobates septentrionalis
CTTGTCTACCTGTTTTCTGATCATCTGCATGACGTGGGTACATTTAAAGTGGAACTACGCGGCATCTGAGCACCACAAACCAAAAGCGCTATTTAATTTATTTTGCATATTCAAAGCAAACTCCCACACCCATCTATGTCTCCATGCTTTATTTTGCTGAGAAATCACTTTAACCACTTCCCGCCCGGCCTATAGCAGATTGACGGCCGGGTGGTGGTTCAGTTATCCTGACTGGGCGCCATATGACGTCCAGCAGGATAACAGCCACCGCGCGCCTATGGGGGCGCGCATCACAGCGATCGTTGGAGCGGTGTGTCAGTCTGATCACGATGTCAATAAGGAAAAGCCGTTGATCGGCTTTTCCTCACTCACGTCTGACAGACACGAGTAGAGAAGAGCCAATCGGGGGTTCTCCTGACAGGGGGGGTCTACGCTGATTGTTTATCAGCACAGCCCCCCCTCGGATGCCCACACTAGACCACCAGGGAAGCCACCAGGACCACCGGGGAAGGGGGCAACATTTGGATGGCCAGGTATGTACCCCATGGCCATCCACATGTGCAAATTATGCCCGATCTGTGCCAATCAGTGCCCACAAATGGGCACTGATTGGCACCATTATATATCAGTGATGCCCAGCAATGCCACCCATCAGTGTCATCAGTGCCACCAATCAGTGTCATCAGTGCCACCCATTAGTGTCCATCGGTGCCACCTGTCAGCGCCCATCCGTGCCCATCAGTGTCCACTTATCAGTGCCCATCCGTGCCACCTATCAGTGCCACCCATAAGTACCCATCTGTGCCACCCATAAGTACCCATCAATGCCACCTACGAGTGCCCATCAGTGCCGCCTATGAGTGCCCATCAATGCCGAATACCATTGCCACCTATCAGTGCCCATCAGTGCCGCCTATCAGTGCCCATCATCAGTGCCACCTCATTTATGCCACCTCATCGGTGTCCATCAGTGCCCATCAGTGCAGCCATATCAGCCCCCATCATTGAAGAAGAAGACGTACTTATTTACAACCATTTTTAACAGAAACAAAGAATAACGTGTTTTTTTTTCAAAATTTTTGGTCTTTTATTATTTGTTGCGCAAAAAATAAAAACCACAGAGGTGATCAAATACCACCAAAAGAAAGCTCTATTTGTGGGAACAAAATGATAAAAAATATGTTTGGGTACAGTGATTGATGACTGCGCAATTGTCATTCAAATTGCGACAGCGCTGAAAGCTGAACATTGGCCTGGGCAGGAAGATGTCTAAGTGCCCGGTATTGAAGTGGTTAAAAAATACCTCCTAGTATTTCTGGCTGTGGCCATCCTGAGTAGGTGGTTACAGAGGCTATCACAGCGATCAGGTGACATGGAATTGGGAGTTCTGGGTCCCGATTGTTAGTATGAGGCCCGGGGCTCTTGGTGAGATCAAGGTCTCTGTGCTGGGAGCACTCCGCGCCGTGCACTCTCAGGACAAAAGGGAGAAACACAAATATGTGGCCCACAGAAAAAAATCCCAGTCTAGTGTGGCCACATGTTTGCGTATGTTCTGCGCCAAGGGGTTAAATATGTTGGTATGAACAGCAAAAAAAATTTACATGGAGAGAAAGATGGAACCACTATAAGCACTACAAGCCCACATGGATGGATGGTAAGCAGTTCACCCCTCAGCCCGTTTGGTGTTGGTGAACATTTTCTGATCCTCGTGAGATATGAAGCTTTCATGGTATAATTGACCCCTGTGACATCTGCCGCTGGATGTCCATGTGGAAGTGATCCCGAAATCAGTATCCCGTGAGAACCACATTCATGAGCAGATTACAGCAGAACTAATCTGTCTAATTCTCAGCCAAATAAAGTCGGAATCGCACACTAGATGCCTCAAAAATAATGCCTAAATGTTCCGTTTTAAAGGACAACTCTGCTTACTATCACAGATGTTGTTGGAACCATCTTTAAGTGTATCTGTAGTCAAAACTTTGGATAGAGTAGGGAAGGAATTACCGTAAATCCCTACCAGGTTATTTTATTTATTTTTTTAGTCCATTGTACCATTGAGGATACTTTCCTTCTTTTTCTGTCCCAGGAACATATCAGAATGCGAGAGGAAATGTCAGGGTCTGGACCTGAAGCCCAGGACTTCTGCTGCATCGGGCAGTAACTCTTCTTACTAAGCCACCGGAGGTGCTGGATAGTTTCCTGTCTAATTGTTTAGGACAGCCTTTTTCAACCAGGGTGTCCTCAGGGGTATATTGGCAAAATGCCTAGAAACTGCCCAAGAGTTACATACAAGCCAGCAGGTCAATCAAGCCTGCCTATTAGGTACACAAAGCCACAGGTTTTCATTGTGCTCCATTGGGGGCAGTGGGGGATTTGTGCTACCCTGTTTCCCCGAAAATAAGACCTAGCGGGATTGTCGGTGATGGCTGCAATATAAGCCCTACCCCCCAAATAAGCCCTACCCTGTTTCCCCAAAAAATAAGCCCTACCCTAAAAATAAGAACTACAAGGACTTTAACTAGGGCTTATTTGGGGGGTAGGGCTTTTATTGCAGCCATCACCGACAATCACGCTAGGTCTTATTTTGGGGGAAACAGGGTAGTAGGTGTGATTAGGGTGATTTGTACCTGGAGAGGGGGATTTGGAAGGGGTAGAGGATTTATGCTTAGAAGGAAAAATGTGTTCTTCTTATCTTTACTTTCCTTTAATTCTTTTCTTTTCTCCTTATTCTATCCTGTCTTCTCCTATTTATTTTTACAAACGAAACGGTAGCGAAACATTCACTTTTATAATGTTCAATTATAATACAATAATAGATAGTAAGCTCTAACGTCCTATTATAAATAACTGAATCTCGTAGTAATTAATATTATTTCTTTATTACATATTACTCAAAGTTAAAAGTTTAACAACTTTTTCATTTATTTTTTTTTGCTCTTGATTATATAATTGTTAAAATTGATTGTAACATCTTAGTCTTTCTAAAACATGTAGCCTATTTAAGTCTTTCATTGCTTGTAACTACAAGAAATACTAAGATCTGAAAGATCTGATATGTAAATTCAACTAATGCTACCATTTAATGTAATCAATATTTTGTTAATTGTACCAATGTTTATATTTTCTAAATCAATGAACAAATTTGACAAGAAGGAAAATTTGAAGGGGGTGAATTTCTGTTAGGAAGGGGGATTATGTGTGTGTGTGTGTGTGGGGGGGGGGGGGGGTTGTGCTAGTAGGGATGATTGGGGAGATTTTTGTTAGGAGGGGAATTTTGGGGCGGGGAAGGATGAGTGCTAGGAGAGGGGATTTGAGGGGAAATTGTGCTAGAAGGGGGGAGTTGGGGAGGGAGAGGATTTGGGTTGGGAGGGGGGATTTTGTGCTGGAAGAGGGGGAACTATTTTGGGGGGGAGAATTTTGGCTTGCAAAGGGAATTTATGCTTAGGGGGCAAGTGTGAAGATTAGTGCTCACATATTGTTTGGTGGGGGATTTTTGTTGACATATATTGCGCATACATTTTTTTGTTGGGGGGAAGGGGTAAGGGGTAGGAGGTGCTGTCTGGCATCTTCACCTTGGACACTAGATGGCCTTGTCCCAGCACTGCCCTCCCCAGTACTGTATTACAGGTTTTTTAATTTAATTATTTTTATTAAAAAAAAAAAAAAAAAAAGCAACTTTTTCAATCAGGAAAGCAGTGAAGACATCAGTAAAGTATAGATCTATGAAATAAATGAACCAGCGGCACAAGACTGTCACAGTAAAAAAAATACTTTAATTACACGTCGTGTTAAATGAACAGTAAAATTATTAATGCAGTGCAGAGTTGACAGGCGGCTTCTGTAGTCAGTATAAGAGATGACGACTTCAAGCAGTATTAGACCTAAAAACAAGCATTTATTATTATATTTATTTATATTATATTTGTTTATTATATTACATTATTATTTATTATATATTATATTATATTGCAGCCTACCAATACTTAGATGTGATGGCCGCGTTAATTTTCTTTTTTACTATTTCTTCTATTTTCATCTGGTGGTCTGGCCAGTCAGTCTGTTGCTTTTAACTAGCTCAAGCTCTCGGGCAGAATTTATCAGTTTACAGGGGTGAGACAAACCATTTAATACTGGCAGAGGTGCTTACAACAATGATCAGCTTTTATTTATTTATGTAAAAACTTTACCCCAAAAGGAACAAAAAAAGGTAACTGCTTATAAAGTGTGAGCTGGAGTTTGGCTTCAGTTTGTTAGTGCATCTAAATCTGCTAGCACATCTAACATCCCCTTCCCCCCAGCCTCCAGGATTCATTCCTCCAGAGTTGTGTCTCAATAATACAGCAGGTGTGTTACTGGCCAGATCACCAGGTGAAAACCGAGGGGAAAAAAGTCAAAGAAAAGAAAACGAATGCAGCCGTCACATCTAATGACTGGCAATCTGCAATATATTTTTTGGTTTTGGGTTTAATGGCGCTTTTAGAAAGGGATCTGGTGGAGCCAACGAGTTCCAGGACAATTCAAGTCGCATCCCCTTGGGGACAATCATCCAGTTTAGATATCATTGGCTTTCTTTCCATTTGAGTTTGTTTCAGATCACCATTTTGTTTAGCATCCTAAGTTAAAGGAATATGAGTTTTCAGTAAGCACTAACATGCAAACAGGTCAGGTTTTATGGATATCCTTGATAATATCAGGGATAAAACACTTTTCTTTTCAGTTTTGATAGTTTACGTGTGTTGGCTGTTGCTGGAGCATGAAAATCTAGAATTGCAATTTACTACCATTGCGCAAGTGTTGGTGGAGCACTATACCCTAGAATGGGGAATGAATGCCATTAGGTATGTGTTGGTGGAGCACTAGACCCTAGAATTGGGGATAAATGCAATTAGGTATGTGTTGGTGGAGCAACAGACCCCAGAATGGGGGATGAAAGCCATTAGGTACGTGTTGTTGGAGCACTAGACCCTAGAATGGGGGATGAATGCCATTAGGTACGTGTTGTTGGATGAATGGCATTAGGTACGTGTTGGTGGAGCAGTAGACCCTAGAATGGGGGGTGAATGCCATTAGGTACGTGTTGTTGAAGCACTAGACCCTAGAATTGGGGATTAATGCCATTAGGTACGTGTTGCTGGAACACTAGACCCCAGAATGGAGGATGAAAGCCATTAGGTACATGTTGTTGGAGCACTAGACCCTAGAATGGGGGATGAATGCCATTAGGTACGTGTTGGTGGATGAATGCCATTAGGTACGTGTTGGTGGAGCACTAGACCCTAGAATGGGGGGTGAATGCCATTAGGTACGTGTTGGTGGAGCACTAGACCCTAGAATGGGGGGTGAATGCCATTAGGTACGTGTTGGTGGAGCACTAGACCCTAGAATGGGGGATGAATGCCATTAGGTACGTGTTGGTGGAGCACTAGACCCTAGAATGGGGGATGAATGCCATTAGGTACGTGTTGGTGGAGCACTAGACCCTAGAATTGGGGATAAATGCAATTAGGTATGTGTTGGTGGAGCAACAGACCCCAGAATGGGGGATGAAAGCCATTAGGTACGTGTTGTTGGAGCACTAGACCCTAGAATGGGGGATGAATGCCATTAGGTACGTGTTGTTGGATGAATGGCATTAGGTACGTGTTGGTGGAGCAGTAGACCCTAGAATGGGGGGTGAATGCCATTAGGTACGTGTTGTTGGAGCACTAGACCCTAGAATTGGGGATTAATGCCATTAGGTACGTGTTGCTGGAACACTAGACCCCAGAATGGAGGATGAAAGCCATTAGGTACATGTTGTTGGAGCACTAGACCCTAGAATGGGGGATGAATGCCATTAGGTACGTGTTGGTGGATGAATGCCATTAGGTACGTGTTGGTGGAGCACTAGACCCTAGAATGGGGGGTGAATGCCATTAGGTACGTGTTGGTGGAGCACTAGACCCTAGAATGGGGGGTGAATGCCATTAGGTACGTGTTGGTGGAGCACTAGACCCTAGAATGGGGGGTGAATGCCATTAGGTACGTGTTGGTGGAGCACTAGACCCTAGAATGGGGGATGAATGCCATTAGGTACGTGTTGGTGGAGCACTAGACCCTAGAATGGGGGATGAATGCCATTAGGTACGTGCTGGTGGAGCACTAGACCCTAGAATGGGGGATAAATGATATTAGGTACATGTTGTTGGAGCACTAGACCCTGCAATGGGGGATGAATGACATTAGGTACATCTTGGTGGAGCACTAGACCCTAGAATGGGGGATGAATGCCATTAGGTACGTGTTGGTGGAGCACTGGATCTTAGAATGGGGGATGAATGCCAATAGGTACGTGTTGGTGGAGCACTAGACCCTAAAATGAGGGATGAATGCCATTAGGTACGTCTTGGTGGAGCACTAGACCCTAGAATGGGGGATGAATGCCATTAGGTATGTGTTAGTGGAGCTCTAGACCCTAGAATGGGGGATGAATGCCATTAGGTACATGTTGGTGGAGCACTAGACCCTAGAATGGGGGATGAATGCCATTAGGTACGTGTTGGTGGAGCACTGGATCTTAGAATGGGGGATGAATGCCATTAGGTACGTGTTGGTGGAGCATTAGACCCTAGAATGAGGGATGCATGCCATTAGGTACGTCTTGGTGGAGCACTAGACCCTAGAATGGGGGATGAATGCCATTAGGTATGTGTTAGTGGAGCTCTAGACCCTAGAATGGGGGATGAATGCCATTAGGTACATGTTGGTGGAGCACTAGACCCTAGAACAGGTGATGAATGCCATTTGGTACATGTTGGTGGAGCACTAGACCCTAAAATAGACTTGAATAGGGATTGACTGGCATTAGGTATATGTTGGTGAAGCACTGTACTCTAGCATGGAGATTGCCTGTCATTAGATATCTGTTGGTGGACCTCTGGACCTTAGAATGGGGATTGGCTGTCATTAGGTATATAACCAAATAGTGTGGCGCTCAATAGTGAAAAAATATACATGAATATACTTAAATTCAAAATGTGAATAAAGGTGAATAAACACTTAATGGTTAAAGTGCTGGGGGATATTTGTATACAACATAAAAAATGGTTCAAATTCATATGTAAGTACCATGAGGCAGTCTATACTGTATGTAACAAAAAAATAAACGTGAACGTAAAAGTCTCTCTTGTTTGTTCAAAGAAGAAAAACTGTGATCCTAGAAGTGAAATCAAAGTGATAAGGTTGGCACGCTTACCAGAAATGGTGGACACACCATTTATACAGCACGGGAGTCAAACAGGCATATATGAGGATATGCCTCAACAGAATCCACCACGAGGAAGATGATGTTTAGAGAATGGGCCCTATCCGATATTGCACAAGAGGTCCCAGTATCCAGGTACAGATTCCAAAGTGTGCGGTAAACCACATCAGATATTGCAGCAATCCATGATGATATGCATAAAAAACAAATAACCGCACATAGTGTGATACTGTTTGATATGTTTAATGAATAAAAAAAGGGGGGTTTACACTTAAAAAAGTTCCAATAACCCAAGCTTGAATCTTATAGTTATATAGGCGATTTGCAATGATCTCACGAGCGTCACCTGGCGCGTTTCGTCCTTTTGGACATCATCTGGGTTGTGAGGGTCGTGTATGGCCATGGCGATATATATAAAGTAATCTGCCAATAAGGATTTGCATCTAAAATGGCAACAGGAGACACCAGAATTTTCAAATGCACGGGGTTCCAATATGGCGCCTGCGTGCGCTCCACGCCTCACTATCAAACCTCAATGTGGGTGGAATAAGAAGGGAGGTGTGGCTCAATGCAGCTCTAGACTTTTTTTTGGTCGGGACATGTTTATACGACGTCAACATGCCCTCCAAGCCTCACTGTCATCTCTTACAATCATTATATGAAAGGAACCATTGAGGCAATCTGCACTTCAAGCCCCATTCTGAATCAAAGCCAGAGGAACACTCCCCCTTGAGAAACAAGGAACAAGCTAAAAAAATTACATAAAAACCACAACTGGTCCAAGCCTCATATCACAGGCTCGAAGAGAGAGCTGGACTTAAAATTGAGATTGAGATAAAAAACAAAAGGTTATAAACAGATAAAAAATTAGGTATGTCTTAGTGGAGCACTGGACCCTAGAATGGGAATTGAATATCATTAGATATGTCTTAGTAGAGCACTGGACACTAGAATGGGGATTGACTGCCACTAGAAATGGGCTGGTGGAGCACTGGACCCTAGAATGGGGATTGAATGCCATTAGGATTGTGTTGGTGGGGCACTGGGCTCTAGAGTGGGGGTTGAATGCCATTAGGTATGTGTTGGTGGAGCAACAGACCCTAGAATTGAGGTTGAATGATATTAGGTACGTGTTGGTGGAGCACTGGACCCTAGAATTGGGGTTCAATGCCATTAGGTACGTGTTGGTGGAGCACTGGACCCTAGAATTGGGATTGAATGCCATTAGGTATGTGTTGGTGGAGCAACAGACCCTAGAATTGGGGTTGAATGCCATTAGGTATGTGTTGGTGGAGCACTGGGCCCTAGAATTGGGGTTGAATGCCATTAGGTACATGTTGGTGGAGCACTAGACCCTAGAATGGGGGATGAATGCCATTAGGTAGGTGTTAGTGGAGCACTAGACCCTAGAATGGGAGTTGAATGCCTTTAGGTTTGTGTTGGTGGGGCATAATAATACTACTAGTAATACTGACCAATGTATAACTACTAATTATAATTAACAATAAAGTATTAATTAATGGGCTTGTCATAGCAACAAAATGCCACCATTTGTAGATTTTAAAACAATTCATAGTGTACAGTAAATCAACAATAGTCATAAGAATACGGTATTGATTAATTGGCTTGTCACCTGAAATCATGCAACAGTAATTTCTACATTTGACAAACGTTCATAATATCAATCTTTAATAATCACAGGGTAATGAATTTTAATACAGTTCCAAAACAAATCATTAATAATATTTATTATTATAATATGTGTTAATATTTAGTAATATTAGAATTATTAATATCAAAAATAATAATAATATTAACAGTAATTATTAATTATATTTAACAATAAAGTTTTAAATAATGGGCTTATCATAGCAACAAAAATGCCGTAATTTCTAGATGTGAAAACAATTCATAGTGTACAGAAAAATCAATAATAGTCATTGAGTAACTGATTTTCATACATTCCTAAAACAATGAAAAAATGAATTATTTATATTATAAGATGTCTTAATATTTACTATTATAATATTTATTATTAATAATAATTCATAAAAAGTATTGATTAGTGGGCTTGTCACCTGAAAATTATGCAACAAAATGTAGTGATTTCTATATTTTGACAACAGTTCATAGCATAAATAATAATCATAGCGTAAGTGATTTTTCATACAGTCCCAAAACAAATAAATGAATAATTAAAAACAAATAAATAATTAAAAGTTATTATTCAACTTTGTCTCATAGATGAAGTACTCCATAGGGTACTTATATCACTGGCTGCGGACCTGGAATTATCCACATTACACCCCATCCCCCCCCATAGCAATTGGCTTTAAATAATAAACTCAAAGTACCCGGTTCTCTTTACCGGAAATATCGGTGTTTACCAAAGCTGTTGCTTTTGCATAACAGTTTTTCTTTGCTTCACTTTAGCCAAGATCCCGCCGCTATTAATAGCTGATATATGCAGCAATGTCAGGTGAATGTGTCTCACTATTCTTGCATTCGGCTTTTAGTTCGGCACATGGAAGAATGATCGCTTGTTTTGTGTCTATTCTAAATATTTATTACAGTGTAAGTTATAACTGCAGACCATAATAAAAAATGCAAAAAAAAATAAAAGCACACACATATACTACATATCTGAATCAAATCCTTTTTATTATTTTATTTGGAAACAACATTAACACAATACAGACAAAACCACAAAAACAAAATCACACCAACCCCCCCCCCCCCCCCAAAAAAAAAAAGAAAAAAAAAAAATAAGAAGAAGAAATAAAAAATATATACTACATATACATGTGTATTTAAAGAGTAACTCCACTTTTGTTGAGAAAAAAAAAAGCATTCTCCTCTAGGTGATCTCTTCACATTGCAGGGATTTTAACAAACATTATAGCAGATTTTTTACCTTTTATTGCCCTGAAGAAATAGCTGTTTTTTCCCCCGTGTCCTTTGAAGATTCTGAATAGCAGGGTCTGGTTCATTATAATCACCTGGTGCACTCTCATTGTTCAGATGTGAAAAGTTGCAGTGTCTGCGTCCCTTTAGAAGTATTCAACCCTTGGGTGAGTATCTCACCAAAACTGAAATTCCTATTGCAGAGGATGCCTAAAGTCTGAATTGTACCTTGGTGCAGACTTCTGGGAAAAATCAGTGAGCCAATCACACAAGCAGGACATTACACCAACGACGTACAGAAAGCCTTCGGGTGGCCCTGTTGTGTTTACATTTTACAAAAAAAAAAAAATGACAATATCTGCAGATTGAAAAGGAAAGATAAATTACAACATAGCTTGTGTAGCAAATTAAGTTTATTTTTTGTCTAAACCCAGCAATAAAAACATATTATAGTGCAGCTGACAAGGTTCTAGATGTGGTGGCTGCATTTGTTTTTGTTTTTTTGTTTTTTACAGGCTTTTTCCCCTTTTATTTTAATCTGGTGATCCTGCCAGTAACAAACTTCCTGTCCTAGGGTGACAACCCCCGCTCACTGTACTGTATCTATGGAGGGGCAGCTTGGTTATCCTAGGTTGCTCACTCCCGGTGCAGGGACAAGGTCAACTATACCCCGGGGCAAACATGCCAAACTGCCCCCTCCCCTCCCAAGATGTATGAGCATTATGTATCAACAAACCCCCCACCCCCCAAAAATGTGAGAACTAATCTGCATGCTTACCCCCTAAGAATAATTTTCCCCTCTTCCCAGTACAACCCCCCCTGCTGAAATCCCCCCTCCCAGCACAAATTTGCTCCCCTCATCCCCAAATCCTCAGAGCACAAATGCCCCCCCCCCCCAAAGAATCACTCCTCCTAGCACAAATCCTCCACCCCTCAAATTTCACCGTGGAGTATACATCCTCTCCTCCGCCCACTCCTAAAACCCCCCTCCTAGCACAAATCCTCCCCCATCCTAGCACAAATCCTCCCACCCCCCAAAACTTTCCTCTCCTAGCACATATACCCCCAATCATCCCTCCTAGCACAAATCTCCAAATCCCCCCCCCCCAAAAAAAAACTTTCCTCTCCTAGCACATATACCCCCAATCATCCCTCCTAGCACAAATCTCCAAATCCCCCCCCCCCCCAAAAAACAACAACTTTCCTCTCCTAGCACAAATACCTCCAATCATCCCTCCTAGCACAAATCTCCAAATCCCCCCCCCCCCCCCAAAAAAAAACTTTCCTCTCCTAGCACACATACCCCCAATCATCCCTCCTAGAACAAATCTCCAAATCCCCCCTCCCAAAAAAAAAACTTTCCTCTCCTAGCACAAATACCCCCAATCATCCCTCCTAGCACAAATCTCCAAATCCACCCCCCCCCTCAAAAAAAAACCAAAAACATTCCTCTCAGCACAAATAACCCCCAATCTTCCCTCCTAGCACAAATCATCCCTCCTAGCACAAATCCCCCCCCTTGGGGGGAGGGGGGATTTGTGCTAGGAGGGATGATTGGGGGTATATGTGCTAGACTAGCACATATACCCCCAATCATCCCTCGTAGCACTAATCCCCAAATCCCCCCCCAAAAAAAATCCTCTCCTTGCACAAACACCCCCAAATCATCCCTCCTAGCAACCCCCCCCCCCCAAAAAAAAAAAACGTTCCTCGTTTCTAGCACACATATCCCTCTCCTAGCACAAATCCCCAATCCCCCTCCAAAAAAAAACGTTCCTCTCCTAGCACAAATACCCCCCAATCATCCTTCCTAGCACAAATCCCCTCCCCCCCCAAAAAAATTGTTCCTCTCCTAGCACAAATACCCCCAATCATCCCTCCTAGCACAAATCCCCAAATCCCCCCCCCCCCCCCAAAAAAAAAACATTCCTCTCCTAGCACAAATATACCAACAATCCCACCTAGCACAACCCCCTTCCCCCAAAAAAATGTTCCTCTCCTAGCACAAATACCCCCCAGTTATCCTTCCTAGCACAAATCCCCAAATCCCCCCCCCCCCCCCCCAAAAAAGCATTCCTCTCCTAGCAAAAATACCCTCCAATCATCCCTCCTAGCACAAATACCCCCCCCCCCCAAAGAGATGTCCCCTCCTAGCACAAATCCTCTCTACCATATCACCTCTCCTAGCACAAACCCCGCACATCCCCCCTCCTAGCAAAAATCCTTTTGCCCCATCTCCCTCTCAAATCCACCTAAATCACCACTCTTAGCCCCCCCCCCCTCAAATCTTTTATCCTAGATCAATTCTTACACCCTGCCACCCCCAAATTCCGCTTCCGCTTTTTTGGAAAAAATTTTATCCATGACATTACGACATTACAGTTGAATTAATTTAATGTTTATGTAATATTTGATTAAATTCAATGTATTAAGTTCATTTTTTTTTTTTTTTTAACAATTTATGTTTTCTGCCTTCTTTTTATCACGTGCCAATTTCTCCCCTTCACTGACAGTAGTGGGGGAGATTCTATCAATCTGTATATTAGGGATTCCTTGTGACGTCATCAGTAATACATTCTACTGTCTCTCTTCATCTGTTCTGATGTTACATTTTTTTTTACTAAGCAAGTAGAGTGTTTTTTTTTTTTTTTTTTTTTTTGGGGGTTTTTTTCGCTTTCCAAAGTTAATTTTCACTTTTCTAAGTGAATGAGATGAGACAAAATGAAAATTCACTTTGTAAAGACTACCCAGGGGAAATTAAACAGGATTGGTGCTTGTTGCACATAATTGAAAGATTGAAAAGAACACAGCTTTACTCTCCTTCACTTCGCTCGGCAATTTTCACTTGGCGCCAGTGGCGGCTGGTGGTTTTTTGTTTGGGGTGGGGGGGTGGGCGTCAAACAGCCACCCCTCACGGCACCTCAAACCCCCTGCCCCCCCCCCTCCACTGTCTGCCGGTCCACCAGCACTTACCCCATCAGCGGCGGGGATCGGCGGGCACATTGGGGATTAGCGGGCACATCAGGCAGAGGATCAGGCTGCGGCGGGCATCTGGCAGAGTCTCCTCTTCTCTTCTGAGGTCACGACGGCTTCCACCGTGCGTCCCCCCCCTCCTCCTAGGTGTCTAATAGGATCGCCTGACCTTTCAGTTAATCGGGAAACGGTTATCAGACTCGCACTTCCTGATTGGCTGAGAGGCGATTCAGTGTTAGAAAAGTGAATAGTCATTTGCTTTTCTAACACACCTGGATGGGCTCAGAGTGCAATGCTCTGAGCTCCGAGTCCACCCTATTTTTTTTTTTTAAGCCAGTGGCGTGTGAAACACACCCAAAAAATCCACCCGGTGCCAAAAAAAGTGCACACACCTAAAGAGTGACAGAAACCGTGCAATGAATGAAACGAAAACTAAAACGACTTTTTTAGCAGTGCACCTGTCTGCTGTGGCCCCTGTGCTCCTTCCTCCAGAGTAGGGGGCGCTCTAATACAGGAGGTGTGTTACTGGCCGGATCACATGGTGAAAAAGCCTAAAAAAATTAAAAAATAAAACGAATGCAGCCACCACATCTAATGATTAGTAAGCTGCAATCTATTACATTTTTGGTTTTGGGTTTAATACCGATTTTTTTTTTTTTTTAAGGTTTGTGTAATGCTTCCATAAACAAATAGATTTTTTTTTTTCCAGTTGATCTCTTCCTGTAGGAACAATCAATCAATAGTCAACAACCCGTTTGTTCGATATGGCATGCACATCAATCTTACAGGAACATAGAATTCCACCTGTGTTTGATGGTACTCAAAATCTGATCAAAACAAAATATGATTGCGCTTATGAACAAAGCAGCCGATCGATGAAAAATGATCAATAATATTCCACACTGACCGATTTGGCTCAATTTGATTGAATTCAGGCCAAAATTGAGTCTGCATCAATGGGAATATTTAGTAAGTGCAACACTCTTCTCCACCCTGTCTATACAACTATGCTCCCCTATGAAAATGAAAAATCAATAGAACTTACAAAAAAAAAAAAAAGACACTACTATTATTTTAAAGTGTGACATGTTGGGTATCTATTTACTCGGCGTAACATCATCTTTCACAATATACAAAAAAATTGGGCTAACTTTACTGTTTTCATGAAGTGTATTTCTTCCAAAAAAATTGCATTTGAAATAGCGCATAAAACATTGCAACGATCCCCATTTTATTCTATAGGGTGTCTGCTAAAAAATTTTTTTTTTTAAGTTTAATACAATTTTAAATAAATGATATATATATAAATGAAATAAATGATATAAATTATATATATATAAATAAAATAAATTAAATGAATATATGATATGTAAATTAAATAAATGATACCTCCCCATAAATATATATATATTTTTTTATGGGAAGGTATAATTTATTTAATTTACATTAAATAAATTATATCTCCCCATAAAAAAAAATATATATATATATATATATATATATATATATATATATATATATATATATATATATATATATATATATAATGTTTGGGAGTTCTAAGTAATTTTCTAGCAAAAAATACTGCCATTTCTCTCCTACATGTAAAATTCATCATTTTTTTTGCTAGAAAATTACATATAACACCCAAACATAATATATGTTTTTTTTAGCAAAGTTTTTCTTTTGGGAAAAAAAAACAAACTGTTTCATGCTTTAAAAAAAACCCCCAAAAAACAGTAAATTTAGCCCAATTTTTTCGATAATGTGAAAGATGAAATTACGCTGAGTAAATAGATACCTAACATGTCACGCTTCAAAATTGCACACGCTTGTGGAATGGCGCCAAACTTCGGTACTTAAAAAATCCCCACAGGCGACGCTTTAAAATTTTTTACTGATTACATGTTTTGAGTTACAGAGGAGGTCTAGGGCTAGAATTATTGCTCTCGCTCTAACGTTCGCAGCCATACCTCATATGTGCGGTTTGAACACCGTTTTCATATGTGGGCGGGACTTACGTATGCGTTCTCTTCTGCGTGCGAGCACACGGGGACAGGGGCATTTCATTTTATTTATTTTTAATTTTTTTTTATTGTTAATTTTTACTTTTCTTTTGACACTTTAAAAAAAAAAAAAGAATTTTGATCACTTTTATTCCTATTAATGTAAACATCCCTTGTAATAGGAATATGGCATGACAGGTGCTCTTTACAGTGGCATATGGGCTCAATAAGACCCCATATCTCACCTCGAGGCTGGGAAGCCTGAAATAAATAAATAAATGATCTCGGCTTCCCAGCCGAGGCGGCGCCATTTGTTTGAATGCAGATTTCCGGCGGACCAGATGGTCGCCGGAGTCTCTATGATCGTTCGGAGGCCGGGAGCGATGTTATGACGTTACGCCCAGCCTCCGAACGATCATAGAGACTCCGGCGACCATCTGGTCCGCCGGAAATCTCTATGGTCATCATCCGGGGCCGGCAGATCCGTTCTCTGACTCACCCATGGAAGCGGCAGGAGGGGGGCGTCCCCTCCCGCCGCCCATAAGAACGATCGAGCGGCGGAACAGCCGCTATGATCATTCTTATGGTGAAGGGAATCGCCAGCTGAAAAAGCCGATATCTGAATGATGCCTGTAGCTGCATCCATTATTCAGATATCCCCGCACAAATTCAAGGACGTCATATGACATGCCTTGGGCGGGAAGAGGTTAACTTGTAAACAACGAATATCAGAAAAGGGCTTAGGCATGAAGGGGTTAATATGAATAATATACAAAATCCAAATCTTCACATGTTCGTGAATACGCAATACGCTTTTCGGTGCCCTTCTCCAACTCCACCACGTGCTCTTGGTATCGCTCTCACCTTGAACAACTTTTACAGGCAAAACCATTTCAGCCCCCCCCCCCCCCCCCATATAGGGAGGAATAGATAGACCACAATGCTGGAATAAATATTTATTGCGCTATAATAAAAGATTAAAAGCACTCACATGTCACAAAGAATAAAACACTATGTAAAAATCCTGTGACATGATCTGAACTAACATGATGATGTCACAGGCACTCTCAACTGACACGTTACTGGTCGGATCACAAGGTGAAAAAGCCTAAAAAAAGAAATAAAACCAATGCAGCCACCACATCTAATGATTAGTAAGCTGCAATATTTTACATTTTTTGGTTTTGGGTTTAATACCGCTTTAATTATTTTAAGGTTTTGTGTACTGGCGGCCATACATGCTTCCATAAACAAATAGATTTTTTTTCCCCAGTGGATCTCTTCCTGTAGCAATAGTCAACAACCCTAGCATGACCTAGCGTGATGATGCCACAGTCACACTCAACTGATGAGTCCCTATTGGACCTCCTCTCAGAGATAGGGACGCAACACGTCAGACGGGAGCGCCTATGACGTCATCGCGCTAGGCGGAGTCAGACAGGGAGCCGGTACTGTGTATTAAGGCTGTGTTGTAGGAGCTGTCAGACCGAGACACGTTGTTGTGAATGAATCTGCGTAGTCACAGACCGGTCAGGTCAGTTGATCTCTTCCTGTAGGAACAATCAATCAATAGTCAACAACCCTAACATGACCTAGCGTGATGATGTCACAGGCACTCTCAACTGACGCATTGAGTCCCTATTGGGCCTCCTCTCAGAGATAGGGACGCAACACGTCAGATGGGAGGGCCTATGGCGTCATCGCGCTAGGCGGAGTCGGACGGGGAGCCGGTGCTGTGTATTCAGGCTGTATTGAAGGAGCTGTCAGACCGAGACACGTTGTTGTGAATGAATCTGCATGGTCACAGACCAGTCGGGGGTCCCTTGCTGACCTGTGCCCACAGCCAAAAGCGCCTACAATGGGCACGTGAGCATCAAAGCTGGACCACAGAGCAATGGAAGAAGGTGACCTGGTGGTTGGCCGGGTGTGTGTGAACCTGAAAAACCTACGAAAGAGATGGCTCCAAAATGCAGTATGGGAAGAAGGCAAGCCGGCATAGGCAGTGTGATGCTTTGGGCAATGTTCTGCTGGGAAACCTTGGGTCCTGCTGTTCATGTGGGTGTTACTTTATGTACCACCTACCTTAGCAATGTTGGTGACCAAGTACACCACTATATGGAAACAGTATTCCCTAATGGCAGTGGCCTCTTTCAGCAGGATATACGCTCCGTTGCACTGCAAAAATGGTTCAAGAATGGTTTGAGGAACACAACTGTTGGGTGTCCAGTGCACTCCCGTGCCTTTAAGGAGGGGTGGGCTACCTCCAGGCTCACCTGCCCTATGCCTATCTATTATAATGCATGTGCTTCTACTATGGAGGCTCACAAAATTTAGAGTTAGGACAACAAAACACTGGGGTTCCTTGGTGAATCTCTAACTTACGCATGTATGTGCAAATGTGTGCAGACTAAACCCCTGTTTTTAATGCATACTGTTAGACAGGACAATTTGGTTGGTCGCAGACTGGTCCTTAAGTTGAGCTGGGAATTTCTTTGGTTTTGTTTTACATGCGTTACCCTTTCATGTGCTCCTTTCTACAAAGGGCCAGTTATGGGTGAGGACTAGGGGTGCAACGGATCGTCATCGATCCGTGACCCGTACGGATCAACCTCCGTGGATCGGGACACCCGCGATCCGCGGAGCGCTCTGTGGCCTCGGCCATAGGAAAGGCCGCGGCTTCGGCCTAGCTCCGGAGCGGCGGCCATCTTGGTACACCCGGCGGCCGTTTAGCACGTGATCGCTCCGTCAAATGACGGAGCGATCACTTGTAACAAACCGGCGTCATGTCATGACGCTGGTTCCTCTCTCCCCTCTGTGTACTGATCTGTACAGTGGAGGGGAGAGATCGGATGTCAGCAATGCCCTGCTGCAATACTCTGCAATGCCCTGTTGCAATACTCTGCAATGCCCTGCTGCAATACTCTTCCATACCCTGCCAATACTCTGCCAATACCCTGCCAATACTCTGCCAATACTCTGCCAATACCCTGCCAATACTCTGCCAATACCCTGTCAATACTCTGCCAATACCCTGTCAATACTCTGCCAATACCCTGCCAATACTCTGCCAATATACCTTGCCAATATACCCGCCAATACCCTGCCAATACTCTGCCAATATACCCGCCAATATACCCACCAATACCCTGCCAATACTCTGCCAATACTCTGCCACACCCTGCCAATAGGGAGATTGTGGATATTACAGTGGGGGAGATTTTTTTTTTTTGTTGACCCAAAATGATCCGAACCGTGACTCCTGATCCGAGGAACTATCCGAACCGTGAGTTTTTTGATCCATTGCACCCCTAGTGAGGACAGTGGCCATTTTTTTGTATTGAGGAACACAACAATGAGCTTCAGGTGTTGGCCATCAAATTCTCCAGATCTCAATCCAACACAAGCATATGTGGGATGTTCTCTAGAAAAACAAGTCCAATCCATGGAGGCCCCACCTCACAACTTGCAGGACCTAAAGGATCTGCTACTGATGGCTTGGTGCTAGACACCACCGCATACCTTCAGAGGTCTAGTGGAGTCCATGCCTTGATGGGTCAGGGCTGTTTTGGCAACAAAACGGGGGCCTACTCAATATTACGTGGGTGGTCAAAAAGTTAGAGCTGATCATTGTATACTGTACATACTATGGCCAATTAGTTCAGCAGCATGTATATGGAGTGGGGGAGGAACCGAGGACCCCAGTTCTAGAAGGCAGCAGTGCTATGTTGTGTTCATTTTTTGCCAATTAACTTACCAGGATTGTCTTTGGCACATAGAAAGAGACCCGGCATAGTGAGAACATACAATAGCATCTTGACTGGGATTCAAACCAGGGACCCCAAAGCAGAAGTGCTCACCACCAAGCCTCGGTACTGCCCATGTATTCCATTCTCAATGTCTCGTTAATTGCTCCTTTTCTCAAAATGTTTCCCGTGAAGGTGTCGGAGATGTTGTTTGTGGCTCCAAAAGTTTGAGAGCGAAACCATCGCACATAATGCAATTTGGATTTCAAATTGCCAGACAAGCAATTAGAGGCAATGCAGAGACTAAGTCCGATATACAATGCATGAATTAAACATGACGGCACATTTTAAGGGATTAAGCCTCACATCCTCGTCTTTCCGGAGCTCCGGCTGACATAAAGTTACTTTTCACAACAGATTAATTAAAAAGGAGAACCTGTTCCAGAAAACCTTCAGTTTCGCTTATTCCGGTTAACTCCTTCTCTCCCACTTTAAATCAGGGGTCTCAAAGCTTTCAAAGCTTTCTAAACAGAGAGCTAGTTTACTGTCCTTCAGACTTTAGAGGGGCTGGACTGCGGCCAGTGAGAGTAAAGAGTGTCCCGGCGTCAGTAACAATACCCCATCATTGGTGTCCGTGAGAGGAATAGTACCCCGTTATCGGTGTTAGTGGGAGGAAGAGTGCCCCATTGTAGGTGTCTGTAGGAGGAATGGTGCTTCATCGTTGGGTCAGTGGAAGAAATAGTGTTCCATCATTGGTGTTAGTGGGAGGAATAGTACCCCATTGTTGGTGTCAGTGGGAGGAATAGTACCCCATTGTTGGTATCACTGGGAGGAATAGTGCCCCATCATTGGTGTCTGTGGGAGGAATAGTGCCCCACCCATCATTGGAGCACAGGTGTGTCAGGAGGAGGCTGTCTGTCTGGAGCTGCTGCAGATCCGTGTGAGAGGGGACTGGTGAGGAAATCTATCCCAGCTCTCCTGGCCCCTTTCTGGGGAAGCCATGGAGGCCAGCAGGGCCTCTCCTGCTGGAAGCTCTCAGCCATCTCCTGGGCCATCAGGTGACATGCCTTCCTCTGTACAAACCATGGCTTGTGATCTTTCTGCCCCTGGTAAGGATGAAGGCTCAGAGGCAATTCAGGAGCGAGTGGTGGCCGGGATTAAAGCCCTGAATAGAGAAAGAGACAAGCTCTATAAACTGAGAGCGGAGCTGAAGCGCCTGAGAAGGCAGCGTGAGGGCTTGCACAGCCAGAAACGAGGGTCCATGGATCCGGAGATCCAACTGGCCAAGGTCCGGGTGGAACATCAGGAGACCATTGTGTCCATCATGGAAGGAAGAGATGGGCCATTTAAGGAAAAGTTTTACAATGATAAAAGGTTTGCGAGGATGACAAAGATGGAGGTGGAGGAGGAGACCCCCAGTTCTGACCCCCTGCCCCCTCAGGTAGAGGTAAGCAGCCCCATGCCTTCCCAGGACTCAGGAGGCATGCTCAGGGCCATCCAGGTAATGGAGTCTCCTGTGCGGGGGGATCAGCTGGCGTTTGGTGATGAGAACATAACTGATAATGTGCCTGATAATGTCAAGCCCCAAGCAGGGGATGAATCTGTTTTTGTGTCATCTAACACCATGAGCAATGTTGAAAGTGTGCCCAGTGACAATCAAGTTTCTAATGCTATGTGTAGCAATGTTGTACCTGCTAATGCTGCAGCGCAGCAAGAGCTGCATTTAAAAAATGACATTTCTGAAAAGGAACTACCGGTGTCAGCAGAGCCTATTAACTCTCCTTTGGCTGAGTCTAAAGATGTTTGCCCCACAGCTGCTGGAGACTCTACAGTGCAGCATCAGGAGACAGCTGGTATTGCAGCAACTGTGACTATTCCTGATGGGAAATTGAACGTGTGTGTGTCTGACAGCAATTGTACAAGTGTGACGGACAATCGTCCCAGCTCAGTCCAAGCAAATAATAATAATGAACAGACTACTGTGACTTCAGTGTGGGGCCTTGGCCCTGATAAACCCACGTTTGCTCAGGTGGTACGCTCTGCTCCTGGTGGCTCCGCCCCCAAGCGGGGTTTCCCCCTGCAGCCTACCACTTTGGGCACCCCAGGATCTGGTCTTGGGTCTCTGGCTTCTGCTGGGGGTCCGAGAAGAAATGTGGTAATTCTCAAATGGGAAGGTGGTGCGATCCCTCCAGCACGGCGTGCAGTGGTGGATTTGATTTTGGAGATGGGTTTTGGGGCAAATGACCTGTATGCTCTAATACATGTTGCTGGGACACGGGATTATACCATTAGTTTCACCAGGCCAGAGGGTCTTGACCTGTTCTGGGAGCGATATGAGGCTCGGTTCAGGTCAAGACCTGAATGGGAAGGTCTGGCCCCAGTTGCGGTTTCGCAAAGGTCAACGGTGAAAAAGATCACCATCATACTCACCAATGAGAGTGTTCCTGCCCGGGACCTAGAGGTCTGGTTAAGGAACTATGGTGAGGTTTTGACTAAGCCCAGCAAAATCCTTGATGAACGTAACATCTGGACTGGGGGTTGGTCGGTTACAGTCAGGTTGGCCAGGGATGGGAATGTTGTCCGTCACCTGCCCTCCTCAGCTTTTATAGGGAGGGATAGGATGACTATTTTCTACCCTGGTCAGCCGAAGCTGTGTCACCGCTGTGGAGAAAAGGGGCATTTGAGCTCTTCCTGTTCAGCCTTGATATGTTCAGTGTGTCGGGGTCAGGGTCATATGGCCAAGGACTGCACCGAGATGATCAGGTGCAACCTGTGCCTGCGCCTTGGCCACCCCTACAGCAGATGTCCTGAAGCCTGGCACAATATGGAGAAGGAGGTAATTGATGACATGTCAAGGCTGGACGGGATGGAGGGTGATGCCCCTGGTGTACCATCCTCCTCTGCGGTGACTGACTCCCCTGGTCCTGCTCAGGGTCCCTCCCCAGTTCCTGTGGCCACCCCTCCTGTGTCTGTAAGTATTCCTTCTGTATCTGTCTCTGTGTCCCCCCAGCCTACTGTACCCTCTCCTCATGTGTCAGAACCTTCCAAGTCTGTGCCCCCCGAGTCAGTTACCCCCCAGGAGTCTACCCCTCCTAAGACAGATTCAAAGGGAGCAACCCCCCCACCAGGAGTGGTAGTGGGTATTAAAAAGGTCGCTTCTGCCTCTCTAAAGGAGTCTTCTGTAAAGACTTCAAAGAAAAAAACAGGAGATAAGGGCATCTCTGAAGCTGACCTGCAGTACCTGGAGGAGAGAAGGAAGGTTGGGAAGCGGAAGAAGCAGGTGGTGAGGACGGCTCCAGTGCCTGTCTCCAACCGTTATAGGTCCTCTAAGTGGGAGATTTCCTCATCTGGAGCTTCTTCGGAGCGAAGTTCTGATTCTGAGATGGAGTTTGAGGCGGCCTCAAGAAAGAGAGAGGCTTCTGGTGATGAGCAGCAGAGGGGAGCTAAGAAGCAATCCACCCAATAACCCAAATGGCGGTTCCCCCTCCGTTAAAAGTGGTGACAATAAATGTCGCCAGCATTAAGTCAGTAAGAGCTCGTTCTATGGCCTTCTTTTTGTTCAGCCAATTAGATGCTGAAATTTTATTTTTGCAAAAGACTAGGCTCACCTCCTTGGCAGATATTCATATGGCCAAGAGAGAGTGGAGGTATGGTCCATCTTACTGGTCTCTTGCGGCCGAGCCTTACGGCGGTGTGGCGGTGTTGTTTAAAACCGGCATGGTAACTATCCGGCGGGTTATTGAGGTGGAGATTGGGAGATGTATGGTCTTAGACGTCCTTGTGGGAGGGCAGGACCTGCGCCTAATTAATGTCTATGGGCCGCACACAAAGTGGGACAGGAAATGCCTTTTTACAAGGATCAAGCCATTTCTTTTTACATCCCGGCAAGTGGTCTTTGGAGGTGACTTTAATACAGTAACTAGGCCCAAGGACAGGAAGGACTTCAAGGACAGGCTGGGATATGATAGCGTTTTTTTTAAATAGTATGGTTAGGGATGCTGGTCTTGTGGATGTGCACATTAAGCACCTCCCGGATGACACTGGGTTCACCTTTCATCGAGGTAATAGTCAGAGTAGAATAGATAGGTTTTTTTTGAAGGAGACCTCTGCTTTCTCACCCCCAGTGGTGCAGGCAGTAGAGTTCTCTGATCACTGTATGCTATCTGTGGTCCTGAATGCTTCAGACGCCCCTCAGAGGGGTAAGGGCATCTGGAGATTGAATTCGACTCTACTCAAGGAAGAACATGTTAGACAATCCTTTGAGGAATTCTTTCAGGCACAGGTGACCATCCTGGACTTTTGTAGCAGCAAGGCTGAGTGGTGGGAGCTGACCAAAAAGAGGATCGCTGGATTCTTCAGGGGCCTAGCCAATAGAAAGCAGTTTAATAAATACATGACCTACCAACGTTTACGGAGGAAGCTGGATATTCTTGTCTCGAGAGGTGGAGATCCTGGGGAAATCTCCGAAGTGAAACTCCTTCTCAGGAAGTGTCAATATGACCGGCATGCCTCTTTGGTTCTGGAGAGGGACTATGGGAAGTACCACTCGCCTGACCCTTACCAGAACTGCAAACAAGGTGTAGCTGTTAAAACGGTCGTTGGCCTTAAAGACAGTACAGGTTCCTTGACAAAGTCCAGGTCAGGGATTCTGGAGGTCGTGAGGTCCTTTTATGCTGACCTTCTTGGGAGGAAAGAGCTTGACCGTGACAAGATGGAAGGCTTTTTGGACTCTACTCCAGGTCTAAATGATGAAGATGTCCCATTGATGAATTTGACAGAGGAGATCACAGTTGAAGAGGTGATGAGGGCAATTGAACAACTTGCCATCAAAAAGTCACCTGGACCGGATGGCTTGACGGCTGAGTTTTACAAAGCCTTTAAGTCTATTCTGGCCCCACATTTGGTAGAGGTTTTTAACAGTTGCCTTGCTGAGGGGGTACTTCCCCCTTCCATGAGGCACTCGGCTGTGATTCTTCTTTCAAAGGGTAAAGATCCTTCGATGATTGAGAATTGGCGCCCCATCAGCCTTCTTAATGTCGATAGAAAGATACTGGCAAAGATATTTTTCTGGCGCCTATCGTCAGTAGCAGAGTCTTTGCTTTCTCGCCATCAGCACTGTTCGGTCCAGGGTAGGTGCACCTTCACAGCGGTTTTAGCTGTCCGGGAGGCCTTGGAGCGGTGCAGGGCTGCAGGCTGGGGAAAGTATTTGCTGACATTGGATCAGGCAAAGGCTTTTGATCGTGTCAACCATGAGTACCTGTGGTTGCTCCTTAGTAAGTACGGTCTGCCGGGTGGTTTTGTCGATTGGTTAAAAGTCTTGTATGAGGGGGCAGAGAGCTTTCCTCTTGTTAATGGTTGGGTTGGGCAGTCCTTTGAGGTTGGCTCCGGGGTGCGCCAGGGTTGTCCCCTGAGTCCCCTGCTCTATGTGTTTGCAATCGACCCTTTCATCAGGAGGCTAGAGAGCAGCATGTTGTGTGGGGTACCAGTGGGTCTCCCGGGTGAGCCGCCTTTGAGGGTTGTTGCCTATGCGGACGATGTGTCAGTGATTGTCACCGGGGCGGATGAAGCAGAGGAGGTGGTCTCTCTGACATCACGGTATTCTGAAGCATCAGGCTCCAAGATCAATCAGGAAAAGAGTGAAGTCTTCTGGATGGGAAAGGAAGGTGAGGGTTTTGATCTCCCGGACACCTTTCCAGTGCCCCAGGAAAGAATTAAGATTCTAGGCATTGAATTTGGACCCGGCGATTATGGCCTCAAAAACTGGGAAGGCAGACTGGAAATTGCCAATACTAAGGTGGTCAGCTGGAAGAAATGGAAGTTATCTATGAGGGAAAGGGTTGATCTGATTAAGACTTACCTGATTCCGATCTTTTTGTATGTCAGCTTTGTCTGCATCTTGCCAGTGTCTCTCTATGCTAGGGTCAGTAGTGTGTTCTTCCAGATGTTGTGGGGGAACAGACTGAACCCCATCAAGAGGAATGTCACCTATCTATCCAGGAGGGAGGGTGGCTTAGGTATGGTCAACCCAGTTCTTTTCTTTTCACTGCTTTTTCTCAAGTTTAATATTGGTAATATGCTTGCAGTGGAACCTCCTGCATGGGCAGGCATTTTTAGATCTTGGTTTAGGCCTTTTCTGCGACTTTGGGAAGAAGGTGGCCAAGTGAAGAATCTCAGGGGTCATCGTGGTCAGCTACCAGCCTATGTCGCTCCGTGCCTGAAGTTATTACGGCAGTGGCGATTGTCGGCTGAAGATCTCAGATCGGTTCCGAGGAAAGTCCTTATGAGTCGAGTCTTGAGTGAAGTCTTTCATGACCCACTGGCCTTAAGGGATTGCCCAGGCCCAGTTTTGAGGGCAGGGTTAAGACTTATTAATTTGGACAGAGTACCTCCTAAATTCAGGGATCTGGCCTGGATGTGCTTCCATGGGAGGCTCTATGTTAGGGGCAATTTGAAATTCCGCAGTGGGGTGGATCGTAGCTGTCCTCGGGAGGAATGTGCAGGTGAGGAGGAGACTATGGACCATTTTCTGCTTCATTGCCCTTTTAACATAGAGGTGTACAAACAGGTGGGGCGGGCCCTTGGTGTTCCTTTCCTCTCCGGGCTGGGTTATGCTGAGTGGGTGTACGGAGCATTCAATACTGGTGGGGTTTTTTGTTTAGATACACTTTTTCTAGTTAGCCTAGTAGTCCGTTATTTCACTTGGAACGCACGGTGTCAGGTCAGCATTCGGCGTAAAATCCTTCCTGTTCAGGTGGTGGTGTATGACATTCTGCATGAGGTGGAGAAGATTCGGGTACTTGAGAGAGACAAGCGGAGTCAGGGGGCTTGGTTGAAGGCGTGGAGGGGTTTCAAGCCTCCCTGACTGCCAAGAGTCTCTTTCCCGGGTGTGGCTGTCTGTCTCTTATCACCCTAGATTATTATTTTTTTGGATTAATTTTTGATAAATGGCTGCGTACATAGGTGATGGGTTGTGCCTCTTAGGCCCTCTCTGCTGCTTTATGTAAATAGTTTTGGTAACGGATTATGTATATATTGTATATATTCTGAACATGGATGTGTATTCCTTGGATTTCTGTTGAAGTTTTGTACTATGGTTTTGTTTTTTACTTTTGTATAAAATTGGTTGCTTGATTCTTTTAATAAAAGATCAATAGTGCCCCATTGTTGGTGTCTGTGGGAGGAATAGTTCCCCATTATTGGTGTCAGTGGAAGAAATAGTGCCCCATCATTAGTGTTAGAGGAATAGTGCCCCAGTGTTGGTGGGTGTCAGTGGGAGGAATAGTGCCTCATCATTGGTGTTAGTGGAAGGAATAGTGCCCCATCATTAGTGTTAGTGGAAGGAATAGTGCCCCATCATTAGTGTTAGTGGAAGGAATAGTGCCCCATCATTGGTGTCTGTGGGAGGAATAGTGCCCCATTGTTGGTGTCTGTGGGAGGAATAGTTCCCCATTATTGGTGTCAGTGGAAGAAATAGTGCCCCATCATTAGTGTTAGAGGAATAGTGCCCGAGTGTTGGTGTCAGTGGGAGGAATAGTGCCTCATCATCGGTGTTAGTGGGAGGAATAGTACACCATTATATGTGTCAGTGGGAGGAATAGTGCCCCATTGTTGGTGTCAGTGGGAGGAATAGTGCCCCATTGTTGGTGTCAGTGGGAGGAATAGTGCCCCATTTTTGGTGTCAGTGGCAGGAATTAGGTCCCATTGTCAAAGGAGTTGTAAAGTGCTGCTGGCTTCCCCCCTCCAGCTGCTGCAGGGGTTGTTTCAGAACGGAGAGCGAAGGAAGGGGCTAGTTACTTTGTTGTTTACCGGCCCCTTTTTTTCCCCAAATGAACACAGTGAACACACTCACTTACTGTGCTCATCCATAACTGAAGCCTAGTAATCTGTGTTTACTATGCTTCAGTTTGTGAATGAACAGGAAGCCGCTCAGCACAGAGCACTTTGCATTCATTTGGTTAAACTGGATGGACTTGTGTCTTTTTTCAACCAGATTAACTATGTAACTATGTAACTATGTATGTGGCTTCACAGAGCCTGGGGACCCGTCATTCACTGTCCTGTGAGCAGCTGAGGCTGCAGAGGAAGGTATGTATGTATGAACTTTGGGGTGCAAATCCTAATGCAATAGGCTGCACACACCTATGATTGGCAGTTCATTTATTTGCTCCCGATAACTGGACCCTGTTGCTCCCCGTAGCAACCTCTCAGATTTTCCAGTTTGAGTCCCGCACCGGAAGAACGCCGGCTGATTGGCTGGACAACATCTCCTTTTTTTTTTTTTTGCTATGTTTTTTTTTCTCTCTAGCTGAGACCCGTGTGATCTAGATGAGAGGCTTCGCCGGTGAACCTGCCCGAAGGTGATTACCACTCCGCAGGCTCATTTATCTCCTCACTTCCCCAATTAGCCTTCATTTAAAAGTCATTAAAATTAATAGGTGATAAGAAATGGCAATAAAAGGGAACGCAATTAAGTATGAGAGTGAGGGACTCTGGCAGGAATCTGATATTGCACACAGTGGCATCTTAATGGACTTTTCTGTAGAGGGGGTATTCTCAATGAATGAGGAAGAGGAGAAATCGAGCCAAAAGAACAAAAAACACATTTCCTGTTTATTACCAGCTTCATTTCCATTTTATTTTTACTCGTTTTAATAAAGTCTATGCAAATGCTACATTTGTATTCAATAAAAATGTTGCCTACCATGATGTTCTTTTGGGGCTCGATTGCCCTAATGCCGCGTACACACAGTCGGACTTTTCGTCTACAAAAGTCCAACGGACGCTGACGGACTAAAGCTGGCTGGTAATCCGATCGTGTGTGGGCTTCTCCGGACTTTCAACGTACTTTTTTAGCCTCAAATCCGACGTACTTTAGATTTGAAACATGCTTCAAATCTTTACGTCGTAACTATGACGGACCCCGAAATCCGCTCGTCTGTGTGCTAGTCCGACGGACAAAAAGCCACGCTAGGGCACCTATTGGCTACTGGCTATGAACTTCCTTATTTTAGTCCGGTGTACGTCATCACGTACGAATCCGTCGGACTTTTGTGTGGTCGTGTGTAGGCAAGTCCGTTCGTTAGAAAGTATGCCGCAAGTCCGCCGCAAGTCCGCCAAAAGTCTGCCGGAAGTCTGTCGGACAGGCTGTCTGACTTTTGTAGACGAAAAGTCCGACAGTGTGTACGCGGCATAAGAGTGTATTTCCGCGCCCAAGATACATAGAGGCCACCTACAACCAACCATAATATATATAATGGCTATACACTATATTGTCAAAAGTATTGGGACACCTGCCTTTACACGCACGTGAACTTTAACAGCATCCCAGTCTTCGTCCGTAGGGTTCAATATCGAGTTGGCCCACCCTTTTGCAGCTATAACAGCTTCAACTCTTCTGGGAAGGCTGTCCACAAGGTTTAGGTGTGTCTATGGGAGTGTTTGACCATTCTTCCAGAAGAATGATGTACAAGTGAATGTGAGGGACGACCTCACTAATGGAGCAAAAAAAGGGAGGAGGTAGAATCCTCATGGGTGGAACTTCAAAGGGAGGAAACTATGGGGAAACTAATACTGGGAGTATGCTATAGGCCCCCTAAACAGAGGGAGGAGGAGGAGGCGGGTCTACTATCACAGTTTGGAACGGTGGCAAGGATGGGAAGTGTCATTATAATGGGGGATTTTAATTATCCAGACATAGACTGGGCGGAAGGAACCGCGCATTCGTCTAATGCCCCGTACACACGAGCGGAATTTCCGTCGGAAAAATCTTGGATGGTTTTTCCGACGGAATTCCGCTCAAGCTTGGCTTGCATACACGCGGTCACACAAAAGTTCTCTGAACTTTCGACCGTCAAGAACGCGGTGACATACAAACACTACGACGAGCCAAGAAAATTAAGTTCAATGCTTCCGAGCATGCGTCAAATTGTGTGAGCATGCGTGATTTTTTTGCGCTTCGGAATTGCATACAGGAGAAAGGAATTTCCGATAAGAACTTTTTCCGTCTGAAAAATAGAGAACCGGCTCTCAATCTTTTGCTGGCGGAAAAAGTTGGATGGAGAATATCCGACCAAAAGCTCCCATCACACTTTTTTTGACGGAAATTCCGAGCGTGTGTATGCAGCATTAGGCTGGTCATTTCCTAAATATCTTGCAGGACAATTTCATGGGTCAGATGGTGAATGCACCAACAAGAAACAATGCGTTACCAGACCTACTGATTACTAACAATACAGACCTGATCACGGATGTGGAAATACGGAGCATCTTAGAAAACAGCGACCACAGGTCAATTAGTTTTAGTATAAATCACAGAAATAGGAAACACAAGGGTAATACAAAGATTGAATTTCAAAAGAGTCAACTTCCCTATACTGCGCTTTTTGCTAGAAGATATTAAATGGGATAAAATCCTAGGAACACCGAGGAAAAATAGTAGTGCTTTAAGAGCATACTAAATAAAGGTATTGGCCAGTGCATTCCAACGAGAAATAAATTTAAAAGAGCTAATAAAAATCCTGGGTGGCTCAACTCCAACGTAAAAATGCATATAAAAGCAAAGGAAAAGGCCTTCAAAAAATACAAAACTGAGGGGTCATTGTCAGCATTTCAACTTTACAAAGAATGCAATAAGAAATGTAAGGGCGCAATCAGGGTAGCTAAGATAGAACGCGAAAGGCACATAGCGGAGGAGAGTTAAAAAAATCCCAAGAAATTCTTTAAGTATATAAATTGTAAGAAAGTGAGGCCAGGTCATACTGGCCCCATCAGGATGATGACGGGAACCTGGTTGCAAAAGACGGATAGATGGCGAAGGTTTTGAATATATTCATCTCCTCAGTCTTCACGGGGGGAAACAGGGGGATTCAGCAACCAAGACTGTAGTGTTCATTATCATAGAATGTCACAGAAAGCACCCCCGGAGGACAGAATTAGAAATAGTCTTGAAAAACTCAACATAAATAAGTCACGAGGACCAGATAGCTTACACCCAAGGGTCCTTAAGGAACTCAGTCAAGTGATAGCCAGACCATTGTTCCTAATTTTTGTGGACAGTTTACTGACTGGAATGGTACTAACTGATCAGAGAAAAGCCAACGCCAATATTTAAAAAAGGGCTGAGATATATCCCTGGGAACTACAGACCAGTTAGCCTAACATCAATGGTCTGCAAGCTATTGGAGGGGATAAGGGACTATATTCAAGATTTTAGTAATGAAACCGGTATCATTAGCAGTAATCAGCATGGATTCATGAGAAATCGTTCTTGCCAGACCAATCTATCAACCTTCTATGAGGAGGTGAGTTGCCATCTAGATAAAGGAAGGCCCGTAGACGTGGTGTATCTGGATTTTGCAAAAGCATTTGACACAGTTCCCCATAAACATTTACTGTACAAAATGAGGTCTGTTGGCATGGACCATAGGGTGAGTACATGGATTGAAAACTGGCTACATGGGCGAGTTCAAAGGGTGGTGATAAATGGGAAGTCCTCGGAATGGTCCGGGGTGGGTAGTGGGGTCCCCCAGGGTTCTGTCCTGGGACCACGTCTGTTTAATTTATTCATAAATGATCTGTAGGATGGGGAAAACAGCTCAATCTCTGTATTTGCAGACGGTACAGAGTTAAGCAGGGCAATAACTTCTCCGCAGGATGTGGAAACCTTGCAAAAAGACCTAAGCAAATTAATGGGGTGGGCAACTTCATGGCAAATGAAGTTTAATGTTGAAAAATGTAAAGTAATGCATTTGGGTGCCAAAAGTGTGAATGCAATTTACTTGCTAGGGGGAGAACCTCTGGGGGGAATCTAGGATGGAAAAGGACCTGGGGGTCCTAGTAGATGATAGGCTCAGCAATGGCATGCAATGCCAAGCTTCTGCAAGCAAAGCCAACAGGCGATTGGCATGCATTGAAAATGGGATTCACTCCAGAGATAAAACGATAATTCTCCCAAGACTCTGGTCCGGCTGCACCTGAAATATCCAGTTCTGGGCACCAGTCCTCAGGAGGGATGTGCTGGAGAGAGTCCATAGAAGGGCAACAAAACTAATTAAGGGACTTGAGGACCTTAGTTATGGGGAAAGACCACAAACATTGAACTTATTCTCTCTGGAGAGGAGATGCTTGAGAGGGGATATGATATCGATGTATAAATACCGTACTGGTGACCCCACAATAGAGAAAAATCTTTTCAGTGACAGGGAATTTAAAAAGAAACACAGCCATTAAGTAAAATTAGAAGAGAATTTCAAGAAAATGAGAAGGCTGCAGATAGTCTGCATCCAGGAGTGCATGGCTTTACATGCGTGTTCTAATGGAGGTAGCAGGAGGACTTTTTTTTTAGTGTGAACGTGGTTTTTGGCACCTCCAGTACTGACAAAGGGTACTTAGGTGTACTGAAGGTTCTATTGATGTTGGCTGCTGAGGGATCTTTTGTTGCTGGGGGGGGGGGATTTTTGTTATTTTTGGTTGGAGTTTTGCTTTAATCAGCCAGGCTAATAAGGGAAGCAGAAAATGTCACTTGTTACATCTCTCTTTGGTTTTTAGAGCTGAACTTCTGACCTTCTTTTACAGGCTGGCTGATTATCCCAAGCCAATATTGAAGCTGTAAGGAAAACACATGTGACATTCTCAGCTTCCTACATTCCGCTCCGCACAGATTGTCAGCCATCTGCCCAGCGGATGTGCTAGGGAAGTGGCAGTAAGGCGCAAAGGACATTTAATCTGAGATCAGTGGCGTCTCTAGCTTTCATAGTCAGGGGGGGCACATGGGGGAACAGGGACAAAAGTAGGGGGGCCAACCATAAAAAGCAAATATAATTTTATATATATATATATATATATATATATATATATATATATATATATATATATATATATATATATATATATACACATTTTTTTTTTTTTTCAAGAATAGAATGCACTCGAAAGTTCTTGTTACAAATTCACCTTTGTTTTATTTGTGCAATATACAATACACTTGAGCGTCAACGTTTCAGTCCAACTACAGACTTTTATAAAGATGCAAAAAAGTCCCTAGGCGTACTTCCGAGAAAGAAGCTGGAGAGTCCCTTTAACATGACCCATAGCCATAGACAAAAATTTGCATTATGAAGGGCCAACTATAATGAGCTGGCTTGTCCTGTAAGAAAAGCTGATTTGGCCCTACTTCCATGAAAAACTACTAATGCCGCGTACACACGAGCGGACTCTTTGACCGGACTGGTCCGACGGACCGAGTCCGGCGGACAATCCGATCGTGTGTGGGCTTCATCGGACCTTCAGCTGACTTTTCCAGTCGAAAATCTGACGGACTGTAGATTTGAAATATGCTTCAAATCTTTCCGACGGACTAGAGTCCGGTCGAAAAATCCGCTAGTCTGTATGCTAGTCCGACGGGCAAAATCTGACGCTAGGGCAGCTATTGGCTACTGGCTATGAACTTCCTTATTTTAGTCCGGTCGTACGTCATCACGTACGAATCCGTCGGACTTTGGTGTGATCGTGTGTAGGTAAGTCCGTTCGTTCAAAATTCCGTCGGAAGTCCGTCAAAAGTCCGTCAAAAGTCCGGTCGAAAAGTCCGGCTGTGTGTATGCTGCATAAGAAGGGTTGGCCCTTCATAATGCTAATTTAAGTCTATAGTTGAAATGTACGTAATCATTTAAAATTCCCTACAAAAAAAACAATATTAAACCGCATAATGGTAAACATTGCAAAATGAAGTGAAATTTTATTTTGCTCCTAAAGCATAGGCAATAATAATAATTTTTCCAGGTATGTACCAAAACATATTCAAGCTATAGTTACAGTCAGGTCCATAAATATTGGGACATTGACACAATTCTAATCTTTTTGACTCTATACACCACATATACAAACTGTTGTAATTCTTACACCGTTCACCTGATTTGGATGTAAATACCCTCAAATTAAAGCTGAAAGTCAGCAGTTAAAGCACATCTTGTTCGTTTCATTTCAAACCCATTGTGGTGGTGTATAGAGCCAAAAAGATCAGAATTGTGTCGATGTCCCAATATTTATGGACCTGACTGTATATAATGGATCTGTCCTGAAAGTGCACAGGTCAGTGGCCAGCTGCCAGCAGGACCCACAGGTCAGTGGCCAGCAGGACCCACAGGTCTGTGGCCAGCAGGACCCACAGGTCTGTGGCCAGCAGGACCCACAGGTCTGTGGCCAGCAGGACCTACAGGTCTGTGGCCAGCAGGACCCACAAGTCAGTGGCCAGCTCCCAGCAGGACCCACAGGTCCGTGGCCAGCTCCCAGCAGGACCCACAGATCAGTGGCCAGCAGGACTCACAGGTCCGTTGCCAGCTCCCAGCAGGACCCATAGGTCAGTGACCAGCATGACCCACAGGTCAGTGGCCAGCTGCCAGCAGGACCCACAGGTCAGAGGCCAGCAGGACCCACAGGTCAGTGGCCAGCAGGACCCACAGGTTAGTCCCAGCAGGACCCACAGGTCAGTGGCCAGCTGCCAGCAGGTCCCTGCTGGTCCCAGCAGGACCCACAGGTCAGTGGCCAGCAGCCAGCAAGACCCACGGGTCAGTGGCCAGCAGGACCCACAGGTCAGTGGCCAGCAGGACCCACAGGTTAGTGGCCAGCTCCCAGCAGGACCCACAGGTCAGTGGCCAGCAGGACCCACAGGTTCATGGCCAGCTCCCAGCAGGACCCACAGGCCAGCTGCCAGCAGGACCCACAGGTCTGTGGCCAGCTCCCAGCAGGACTCACAGGACAGCTGCCAACACGACCCACAGGCACTGCACCCCGAGCCCACCCAGTTGTGTGACAATAGCGAATTAATAATCGCTGTTGTCTTCCTGATTGGCCTCCCAGGCCAATCAGGAAGCAGTTCCTGGGACCCGATTGATCAGGAAATCTTAGGAATCCTGGCAAATCAGGTCTCAAATGTGCGATGAGCCTTTGTTTTCTTTTTGGTCAGCAGTGGCTTTGGCCTTGGAACTCTCCTATGGATGCCATTTTTTGCCCAGTCTCTTATTGTTGTATCATGAACACTGAGGCAACTGCAGTTCTTTAGATGTTCTGGGTTCTTTATGACCTCCTGGATGAGTTGTCATTGTGCTCTTGAAGTAATTTTGGTACGCCGGCCACTCCTGGGAAGGTTCACCACTGTTACAAGTTTTTTCCATTTGTGGATAATGGCTCTCACCGTGGTTCCCAAAGCCTTAGAAATGCCTTGTAAACCTTTCCAGGCTGATACATGTCAGTTACTTTGTTTCTCATCTGTTCTTAAATTTCTTTAGATTGCGGCATGATGTGCCACTTTGTCAGACAGCTTCCATTTAAGGTATTTTTTGATTCAACAGGTCTGGCAGTAATCAGGCCATGATGTGGCAAGTGAAATTTAACTCAGCTTTCCAAAAAATGTGGTTAATTATAGTTGATTTATGATTTAGCAAGGGGCACACTTACTTTTTCACCAAGGGCCAGGCAGGTTTGAACAGCTTTTTTCCCTTAATAAATGATATCATCATTTAAAATTGCATTTATATTTACTCGCGTTATCTTTGTGCAGTATTAAAATTTTCTTGATGATCTGAATTATTTAAGTGTGACAAATATGTAAAAAATAAATAAATCAGGAAGGCGGCAAATACTTTTTCACAGCACTGTAGATGTTATTGACCAAAACAGGATGGGAGGTATGAAAATTGTGAAACCACCCCGTTCCAGTCATCTAATCCCATCCTGGTGGTCTTGAACAAGAAAACCAGGAAGGGAGGTGTGGAAGTTGTGGAACCACCTGGATCTACATACATAATCCCATCCTTGACTTGAAGAAGAAAAACAGGATGGGAGGTATGGAAGTTGTGGAACCACCTGGTTCTAGATAAATAATCCCATCCTTATTGTCATGAAGTTTGTATAGGTGGTAAACATTTGATTGAAGAAGAAAAACAGGATGGGAGGTGTGGAAGCTGTGGAACCACCTGGTTCTAGATACATAATCCCATCCTTGTCCTGAAGAATAAAAACAGGATGGCAGGTGTAGAAGTTGTGGAACCACCTGGATCTACATACATAATCCCATCCTTGTCTTGAAGAAGAAAAACAGGATGGGAGGTGTGGAAGTTGTGGAACCATCTGGTTCTAGATACATAATCTTATCCTTGGTGTCAGGAAGTATGCATAGGTGTTAAACCTTTGATTGAAAAAGAAAAACAGGATGGGAGGTGTGGAAGCTGTGGAACCACTTGGTTCTAGATACATAATCCCATCCTTGTCTTGAAGAAAAAAAACAGGATGGGAGGTGTAGAATCTGTGGAACCACCTGGTTCTAGATACATAATCCCATCCTTGTCTTGAAGAAGAAAAATAGGATGGGAGGTGTGGAAGTTGTGGAACCACCTGGATCTAGATACATAATCCCATCCTTGGTGTCAGGAAATCTGCATAGGTGTTAAACCGTTGTTTTACATTTCTGAGGGTATTTTATGTCGTCAAAATGCTGGGGTAGAGATTGTTGTTAATATATATGTGAGAGACCGGTGGTGTCAAAGATGCCCACCCCTGTCCAAGGAAGGTTGTTCCAGTTTGACCTAGATGGCCTCTTTTGTGCCTCTTGTGAAATTGTTGTCCATCTCTGTCCAAATTGTACACCTCACTGTACTTGAAAGAATGTTCCTTCTATAGATATATTCTACCAATTATTATTATTATACAGGATTTATATAGCGCCAACAGTTTACATAGCGCTCTACAACTTGAGGGTAGACAGTACAAATACAATACACTTTAATACAGTAGGAATCAGAGGGCGCTGCTCCTTAGAGCTTACAATCTAGGAGGGAAGGTCAAGAGATACAAGAGGTAATAACTGTGGGTGATGTGCTGATTGAGAAGGTAAATGTACAGTTGTTAGGTGGGGGCCAGATAGGCTTCTCTGAAGAGATGAGTTTTCAGGGATCGTCTGAAAGTGGATAAAGTAGGAGAAAATCGGACGGATTGGGGTAGAGCATTCCAGAGGATGGGGGAGGCTCTGGAGAAGTCCTGAAGGCGAGCAAGGGATGAGGTGACAAGGGAGTTTGATAGCAGGAGGTCTTGGGAGGAGCGAAGAGAACGGTTAGGTTGGTATTTTGAGACTAGGTTAGAGATGTAGCTGGGGCCAGGTTGTGGATGGCTTTGTAAGTTATAGTTAGTATCTTGAATTTAATTCGGTGACTGAGTGGCAGCCAATGGAGGGATTGGCAGAGCGGTGTAGCAGACGCTGAGCGGTTTGTGAGGTGGATGAGCCTGGCAGCAGCGTTCATGATGGACTGAAGTGGGGATAGCCTATTTAGAGGTAAACCAATGAGGAGGGAGTTGCAGTAGTCGAGGCAAGAGATGACCAGAGAGTGGATTTGAAGCTTTGTGGTGACATTGGTTAGGAAGGGGCGTATCTTGGAGATGTTGCGGAGATTGAGGCGGCAAGTTTTAGATAGTGATAGAATGTGGGGGTCGAAAGGTTAGTTCAGAGTCCAGGATTACACCTAGGACCTTGGCGTGGGGAGATGGGTTGATAGTTGAGCCGTTGATATTGACAGGGAAATCAGGGGAAGTGGCACCTGAGGGAGGAAATATCATGAGCTCGGTTTTGGATAGGTTGAGTTTGAGGAAGAAATGTGACATCCAGGCTGATATGTCTGCTAGTAAGTTGGTAATGCGTGAGGAGACAGATGGAGAGAGCTGGGGGGTAGAGAGATAGATTTGGGTGTCATCAGCATAGAGATGATATTTAAAGCCGTGGGAGGCAATCGACTGACCCAAGGAGGTGGTGTAGATTGAGAAAAGGAGAGGTCCAAGAACAGAACCTTGGGGGGACCCCAACGGAGAAAGGAAGAGGAGAGGAGGAAGTAGAGTTGTAAGTGACACTGAAGGAGCGGTGGGATAGGTAGGATGAGAACCAGCGAAGAGTACAGTCACGGAGACCAAAGGAGTGGAGTTTTTTGAGGAGGAGGGGGTTGTCCACTGTGTCAAAGGCAGCAGAGAGATCCAGGAGAAGTAGTACAGAATAGTGTCCACTGGTTTTAGCCATTAGTATGTCATTTGAGAGTTTAAGGAGAGCAGTTTCCGTGGAGTGTTGAGGGCGAAAACCGGACTGAAGGGGATCAAGAAGTTTATTCATGGTCAGATGGTCGATTGTAGACCAGTCTTTCAAGAAGTTTGGAGGAGAAGGAGAGTAAGGAGATGAGACGTAAGTTGTTGAGATTGGTGGGGTCCAATGAGGGCTTTTTAAGAATGGGGGTGACTAGCGCATGTTTTAGAGAGTTTGGGAAGATACCACAAGAGAGGGAGAGGTTGAAAATGTGAGTTAGAGAGTGTACAATCGAGTCAGAGGGTGAGCGTAGCATTTGCGAGGGAACAGGTGGTTAGATGGATGTTAGATAAAAGTTTAGCAACCTCAGTAATAGTAGCAGGGTTGAATGAGGGAAGTAATGATTGTATCTGTGGACATGGGGTGTTGCATGGGGGAGGTTTTTGCGCATTGGCGATCTCCTCATGAATTGTATCAGTCTTAGTTTTGAAGTGTTTGGCAATCTCCTGGGCAGTGAGTTGGTGGGTGGAGGCAGTGGAGGACAGAGTAGAGTGTTGAAGGTAGAGAAGAGTTGACGTGGACTGGATGAGAAGGTGTTAATGAGTGTGGTAAAGTAGGTCTGTTTGGCAGTGTGAAGGCAGGAATAGTATTTTAGGAGGGCTGATTTATATTGTGTGAAGACCAATCACAGAGGATAGATTAATCTGCAGGTGCCATCACAGCTGCAAAGGAACACGTTGAGTTCCCGGTGTATTCCCAGCTTTTTTTCCATATTACCGATTCAGTTCACACACATCATATTCATGGATATATTTCTGAAAAGAGAATGGATGATGTTTATTTTGTACATACTAGTCAAGTCACACCCTTCTCTGCTCTAATATCCTTCCCCCGCTCTGTACTTGTATCTCATCTTTGTGCCGCTTCCTTTTTGATGAACACGCTAGCTGTAGGTAACACCGGAAGATGTCAAATGATAAATTTGTGCTGTCAGAGGGAAAGCCAACCATATAATCACAATGCCAGGGTAAGCGGCTGAGGAGACAAAGCTCCGCGCTGTTTCTGGCAGATTAAAATATGACTTCACAGGGCTTGCCATCTTTTTAATGAAAATACAATGAAAAACAATAACAACTCCTCCTAATTAACGGCACCTACGGGTTTCAGATTTTACAGAGGCTATGATGGGATTTCTGCAAAGATAGTATCAATAGAAAGAAGAGAACATGCAAGATCAGGTCTTGGGCCCAATGTAGGCTTATTTCGTAAAGTATTTCCAAGGAGTGCAAGAATATGTAGTGTGAGTGTAATGCCGCGCACACACGATCGGAATTCTCGTCGGAAAAGCCTTGGATGGTTTTTCCAACGGAATTCCGACGAAATTCTGATGGAATTCTGCTCCAGCTTGTGTTACCTACACACGGTCACACCAAATTCCGACCGCCAAGAACGCGGTGATGTACAACACTAGGACGAGCCGCGAAAATGAAGTTCAATGCTTCAGAGCGTGCGTCAAATTGTTTCCGAGCATGCGTAGGAATTTTGCGCGTCGGAATTGCCATAGACAATCTCATTTTCGGATAGGAACTTTTTCCGACCGAAAAATTGGGGACATGCTCCCAATCTTTTTCTGGCTGGAATTCGGCCAGCAAAAGTCTGATGAAGCATACACAACGGTCGCATTTTCCGATGAAAAACTCTCATCGGTCTTTTGCGGGCCGAAATTCCAATCGCGTGTGCGTGGCATTAGTCTTAAAGTGTCACTAAACCCACATCATAAAAACCTATCAATAAATGGTGTATTCTATGCTGTTCATACTCAATCAGTCACTATGAGATACATTTTCTGTATTCTGCAAATATCCTGGTTGATCCTGCTGCTCTCTATCTCCCCCTTCTGTTCATGTCCCCAATTCAGCTAGGCATTTTTCAGCTGTGGTGGCAACTCTGCACATGCTCAGTTTCCAGTGAATTTCTATGCTGAGCATTTCCTCCCTATCACAACTGAGCAGCCCATGGGACTATAGAGTCACACATGTGGGCGTAAATGACAGCTCACTCCCTCCCTCCTCCTCCATGCCCACTAACTAGCTAAAAACAATGGGGGTGGGATATTACATGTAGATTAATGGAGGCTTCTCCACCCCTTATTCTAAGACACAGCCTGGAGGGGCGTGACACAGTCTGTGACTGGCAGAAATCCACCCACACACTATGTTATTGCCAAAAAATAATAAAGTTTTGTTTTCAAATATATATTTTTCTGACAATTTAAAACTGTTTATTGATATTAACTCTTTATTTTTACTCTGTATTCCAAACATTGTTTTTTTTTAAAATTATTTAAACATGTGACCAGCAGTAGAGGACTAGAAGCTCCTCCTGCTTCTGTTTCCCTGCAGACAGGGTGGGAGAGAGCTGGGTCATGTGACAGCTGGATATCGATTAGGAAAAAGGTACTTGGATTGGGTTTTTTTTTCATAAAATAATTACATTGCCATCATCCACATAAAGAAATAGAAGGGACAATGTAAATTAAACAGTCTGCGTTTAGTATCACTTTAACTAAGTTATGATAAAGCTGAACTCTAGGCAGATAAAGGGCTAGGTTTAGACTTGTGGCAACATTGCCGCACCTCTGAAAAGCGGAAGGAGACAATATCAGTGCCTGGTTTAACCTCATAAATGCCACACCAACGCGCTACAACTGCTTGCATTGGACGCGGTTGCATGGCGGCTGCAGCGCATCCCTCGCTTGAATTGGACAGGCTCAGAGGGGTTACCCCCTGCCTAATTTTTTTTTAAGTGCAAGCACCTGAATTTGATCTTGTATCCGGCTCTTGCAGTCACTGTAAAGCAGAGTTCAGACTGGGAGAAGAAGAAGCCGTACTAGGAGCCAACTAGTTCACGTACTGACAAGAAACATGATGATAGGAAGAGAGAGCAGATTGATAAAGAGAGCTGAGCTCCTCACTGTGCTGCTTTTTCTTTTCTCAGTTCATTCATAGATTTAGGGCAGGTCCAGGATGACCTGGGCTCAGAGGAAACAAATACAATGATGTCAGTCCTCCAGCTGGGGACATCTAGTGGCAAAAATAAGTACTGCCTGGAAAAAGTTCTGAATCGTTCTTTTGAATGGACAGTGTAAGTGTGTCTTCATTTGTATGTTCGTAATTTCGTGTTCTCGAATCGTTCTTTCGAATGGGCAGTGTATTAGTGAGTGATGTATCTTACCTAATATCTTTAGCCAATCAGCTTATCTCTTTTGTGTCTGAGTCACACGGTATTCCTGAATCTTTTTAGATTGAGTTGAGGAGACAGAGTCCGGTCTGGTGACTGAGGGAGTGGACTGTAGTAAGTACAGGAGGACTTATTAGAGAAGCAAGCATAGGGTTATTATTCTTTATTTCCTACCAAAGTACAAATCAACGGAAAAGGCAAATCTCACAAAAGTAACAATTACTAAATTACGAGTAGTGTACCGAATAGACGAAAATTATTATCTGACAAAATTATGAATTTCGAATCAAAGAAAATTAGACTAACGGAATTACCAATCATTTCGTATCAACGAAAATATAACTGTTATAAAAATACGAACGAGTCCGAATATATAAAAACTCACGTCTTCCGAAATTACGAATCGTTACGAATCAACGGAAACGTAAAGAAACAAAACAAAACTAAATTTTTTGTTGTGCACATGTCTACCGGTAAGTGGCCGGGTCATTTTGGTTTTTGAACAAGGTCTCATGACCTGGTTTCCAGAAGGGTCATATTCATGGTCATTCCCAGAAGAATGTTAAATAATTGAAGGATTGTTCCCCATCTTCAGCAGATCTTGGAGTTCTGCAAGTAGAACTTATGCCGCGTACACACGGTCGGACTTTTCGTCTACAAAAGTCCGACAGCCTGTCCGACAGACTTTCGACAGACTTTTGTCGGACTTTTGGCGGACTTTTGGCGGACTTGCGGCAGACTTTCTTACGAGCGGACTTGCCTACATACGATCACACAAGTCCGACGGATTCGTACGTGATGACGTACACCGGACTAAAATAAGGAAGTTGATAGCCAGTAGCCAATAGCTGCCCTAGCGTGGGTTTTTGCCTGTCAGACCAGCACACAGACGAGCGGATTTCTGGGTCCGGCGGAGTTACGACGTAAAGATTTGAAGCATGTTCCAAATCTAAAGTCCGTCAGATTTGAGGCTGGAAAAGTCAGCTGAAAGTCCGGGGAAGCCCACACACGATCGGATTGTCAGCCAGCTTTAGTCCGTCGGCGTCCGTCGGACTTTTGTAGACGAAAAGTCCGACCGTGTGTACGCGGCATTATTTAGGAACCACAGGAACTTAAAATTCACCTATTATCCCCCTTTAGCATTTATTATGCCTCGTACACACGACCGGTTTAGCCGTCGGAATAAACTCCGACGGGATTCCATTCAAGCGGTCTCGCCTACACACGGTCAACCCAAAGCCCGACCAAAGTCTGACCGTCCAGAACGCGGTGACGTACAACACTTACGACGGGACTAGAAAAAGGAAGTTCAATATCCGGTAGCCAAGGGCTTCCATCTCGTACTTGCTTCAGAGCATGCGTCTGCATTTTTGGACCCTCGGACCAGCATACAGGCGATCGGTTTTCCCGATAGGAATTGGGTCCGTCGGAAAAATTTAGAACATGTTCTCTATCTAAGTCCGTCGGAATATACGATGAAAAGACTTTTTCTGTCGGACATTCCGCTCGTGTGTGCACGGCATTAGACTAAAGGAATTACGAATCATTTCGTATCAACAAAAATATATCTGTTACAAAAATACGAACGAGTCCGAATATATAAAAACTTGCGTCTTACGGAATTACGAATCGTTACGAATCAACGGAAACGTAAAGAAACAAAACGAAACAAAATTTTTTTGTTGTGCACATGTCTAGCGGTAAGTGGCCGGGTCGTTTTGGTTTTTGAATATGGTCTCATGGACCTGGATTCCAGAAGGGTCATATTCATGGTCATCCCCAGAAGAATGTTGAATAATTGAAGGACTGTTCCCCATCTTCAGCAGATCTTGGAGTTCTACCAGTAGATCATATTTACCACAGGAACTTAAAATTCACCTATTATTCCCCTTTAGCATTTATTATATGTATTATAAGACTATACTGCCCTCTTAGCGTCCACAGTACATCTTATGATGTGTTATCAGAGTTTTTCCCTTCAGTCTTCCAAGCATGACCAGCGACTTCAGTTTAATATTCGGCGGTTTCTGGGATATGCTTCCCTTTCAAACTTGGTTAAAGTTCCTAAAGCATTTGAAGAATTAGTCTAATAAAGAGCCAACTTTTACACTTCAGGTACTTTAGCTTGTGCTTTATGTCATTTGTTCAGCACTCCTGCCTGACCTAATATAAAGTGAGATTGGTGGAGTGGAACAAAGGCCGTGCCTTCTGCCTGTGTCTAATGGGAATCCTTCAAACACGGGGGAAGAGACACATAATGCTCTATTCAGGGAGACAGCAAGAGAAGATTTTTAATGGAGCAAAAAATGTATATTATCTCACCTCTGCTTGCTCAGAAAATCTTTCAAAACTTGACATACTTTTTAGAATATTATATATGGGAAATCAGTGACATGGCTCAACACACATAGTAAAACATGCTACATCATTCTTGTATTAATAATGTATTTTATTTTGGTAAGTTGCTGCTTTTAGTTCAAAAGGGTCACGTTTTGTTTCATTTGCATATTTCCCATGTGTTTGGCTGATTTTCTTTTTTGGTATCCTCCAGGTTCACCTAAAATACAAAATCAACTGAAAGTTTAAAGGGGAATTTCAGTCATTTTTTCATCTATTAAATCTTCTGCCCTTGTTGTTGTTGTTTTAACTTTGGATAGTAAAACATTTTTTTTTTCTGCCAGTAAATCACTTATACAGCCCACTTCCTGTTTCCTGGCTGGTCATTATCCTAGGCTTATGACATCATACACAGCTCTCTCTCTATAACTTTCCTGAGAGTTTGGCAGGAAGGGAGTGAGATCTGCAGAGCTGGACGTGTGCCTCTGTGTGTCTGTGTAAATCCAGGAAGTGAACAGGCAGCAGCTTCAGCTGCCCACAGTTAAAATGGCTGCAGCCCGACTCAGCAGAGGGAGATTTCTGCAGCATATTTGGCAAGTACAGAATCCCAGTATATGTAAAATAATATGCAAAGTGGTTGAAGGGAAGCTTCAGAATGGCAAATATGTTTTTATTACAAATTATGTGAGCAGACTGCAGTTCCTCTTTAACCACTTGCCGACAGCTGCATGCTGATATACATCGGCACAATGGCAGCGGTGGGTAAATGGTCTTACCTGTACGTCCCCTTTAATTGGTGGGGCTAGCGGGCGTGTGTGCGCCACCAGCCACCTACAGCGTGATCATGCCCGCGAGACCCGCGGACTCAATGTCCGCCGGTGTCCCAGCGACCATAGAACGGGGAGATGCCTATGAAAACAAGGCCTTTCCCCGTTCTGCCTAGTGACATGACAGAGATCTACTGCTCCCTGTCATCGGGAGCAGTGATCGCTGTCATGTCAGTGGCAGCCCATCCCCCCACAGTTAGAATCACTCCCTAGGACACACTTAACCCCTTGATTGCCAGTGTCATTTACGCAGTAATCAGTGCATTTTTATAGCACTGATCGCTGTATAAATGACAATGGTCCCAAAATAGTGTCAAACGTTTCCGATGTGTCTGCCATAATGTCGCAGTCACAATAAAAATCGCAGATTGTCGCCATTACTAATAAAAAAAAATGTATAATAAAAATGCCATAAAACTGTCCCCAAAATTTAGTATTTTTTTAATTTATTTTATTTATTATTATTTATTTTATTTTTATTTATTTATTTTTTTGTATTAATTATTTTTTTTGTATTTTGCTAGTACTTTTGCGCAACCAATCAATATACGCTTATTGCAAATTTTTTTTACCAAAAATATGTAGAAGAATACGTATCGGCCTACACTGAGGAAAAAAAATTGTTTTTTTTATATATCTTTGGTGGATATTTATTATAGCAAAAAGTAAAAAATATTGCTTTTTTTTCAAAATTGACGCTCTTTTTCTGTTTATAGCGCAAAAAGAAAAAAAACGCAGAGGTGATCAAACACCACCAAAAGAAAGCTTTATATGTGGGAAAAAAAGGACGTCAATTTTGTTTGGGTGCAAGGTCGCGCGACCGCGCATCGGTCAGTTAAAGCGACGTAGTGCCGAATCGCAAAAAGTGCTCTGGTCAGGAAGGGGGTAAAATCTTCCGGGGGACTGAAGCGGTTAATAAGAGGTGTGGGAGAGATAGGAACTTTAGACGGGAGAATGTATTTATTAAAAAAACAAAGCAGAATTGTGCTTCTCAATTTTCTCTTTCGTTATTTCATAATTATTGAAGTGGAAACTGAAATGCGTTACTTTTGAATGCTGTATCAGGACAAGGTCAGATGCCAGATTCTATTTTAAAAACTAATCTTGAAAGCCCTGCTATGCTGAAAAGCAGTTGCCCGGTTCAGCATTGACGTAAATAAGGATCACCCTCCATTGTCACACAATCGTGGTAGTCTTTAAGTTAAGCTACACGAAACTGAGATTTCTTATGACTAAAATAATTGCAGCTCTCCAAAGTTCAGCCTAACCTTGGCCTTGGAGTTATGTTCTCAATTTGCTTACTCATGCACTTCATTCTCGGATCGTGATGTCAAAGCTGCAAATATATTGTATAACAACTTCAGCTCCAGAAGATTCGCCCCCCTTCCTGACCAGGCCATTTTTTGCGATACGGCACTGCGTCGCTTTAACTGACAATTGTGCGGTCGTGCGACGTTGTAGCCAAAAAAAATTGATGTCCTTTTTTTCCCCTACAAATCTGCGTTTTTTATTCTTTGTGCTATAAACAAAAAAAGACAATTTTGAAAAAAAATATATATTTTTTTCACTTTCTGCTATAATACATATCCCCCAAGAAAATGTAAAAAAAATAATTTCTTCAGCAATTTAGGCTGATATTTATTCTTCTACATATTTTTGGTACTAAAAAATCCCAATAAGCGTATATTGATTGGTTTGCGCAAAAGTTATAGCGTCTACAAAATGTGGGATAGATTTATGGACTTTTAATTTTTTTTTTTTTTTTACTGGTAATGGCGGCGATCAGCGATTTATAGCGGGACTGCGACATTGCGACGGACAAATCTGACCCTAATGTGCCGCGTACACACAACCAGACTTTACAGCATACTTGGTCTGTTGGACAATTCGATCGTGTGTGGGCTCCAGCGGACTTTTTTTCCCTAAAAGTTCTACGGACCTAGAAGTGAAACATGTTTCAAATCTGTCCGACGGATTCGAGTCCGGTCGAAAAGTCCGCTCGTCTGTATGCTAGTCCGACGGACAAAAAAACGACACTAGGGCAGCTATTGGCTACTGGCTATGAACTTCCTTGTTTTAGTCCGGTCGTACGTCATCACGTACCAATCCGTCGGACTTTGGTTGATCGTGTGTAGGCAAGTCCGTTGATTCGGAAAGTCCGTCGTAAAGTCTGCCGTAAAGTCCGCTCGTGTGTACGCAGCATTAGTGACACTTTTTGGGGACCAGTAACACCAATACAGTGATCAGTGCTAAAAAAATTGCACTGATCACTGTATAAATGACACTGGCAAGGAAGGGGTTAACATCAGGGGCAATCAAAGGGTTAAATGTGTTCCCTTTTGGTGCTTTCTTACTGTGTGGGGGGGAGTAATGACAGGAACAACACGGAGATCGCTGTTCCTAATCACTAGCAGCAGCAGATCTCCATGTTATCCCCTGCCTTATTTACATAGGCAGATCCCCATCCTGCATCACTGTGAAGCGATCGCAGGTGGCAAGCGTATCGGCTCCTCCTCAGTACAGCGGCCACACTATTGCATGAAATGACGTACAGGTACGTTGTTTCTTGCAACAGAGCCGCCCCTGCCGCAGTATATATATATGCGGTGGGTGGTCTTTAAGTAGTTAAATATAGTGCTAGGAGGGTCTCCTTAGTCTGCTTGTAAAGTGGCGCATCTGTAACATGTATAGAACCTGTTGCAGCAAAATTGGCAGTTATAAAAAATAAAAAATTATATTAAAATTGATGAAAGCTTTCTTGAAAAAAAAAAAAAAAAAACATTTATGGCAGTACAAAAATGTGGGGAAAAAAATCCCACGCCAGAATGCCAAGAATTTTTTTTTTTCACTGGGGAAGCCCGCTGACAGCTGATGACTCATCCATTGTTAGGGATGCGACGACCGGCTTCCAGGCCCGCTTCTTAGCGACGAGCTATTCAATGTGCACTGATTGGGCAAAGCTTTGCACCTGACCAGTTGCGACCTGTCCATTAGGGGCGCCCGGGCGTCACCATCTCTCTCCACGCCACCCCCTATATGCAATGGATAGATTCATGCATAGCATGAATCTATCCATGGCCACCGCAGCCACCCCCTATTCATGCGTCCCGCCCCTTTCAGGGCACCGGGTGCATGAATTACAGTGGCATTTTTTTTTATGCACCTGATTAGAGTCAGTGGTTCTAATAGGCTTCAAAATCGAGTGGGCTCGGGTCACAGAGAATGCACTACGATCCCACCCACGTGTGTTACAACAGCGAATGAACATTCGCTTTTTGAAACACTAATCCTCAATCCGGCCAATCAGAAGCGGGTGTGAGACCTGTTTTCCAATTGGCCAAAAAGAGAAGACTCCCGATGGCTGCCGAGGAGGAGGGAGGAAATGGAAGCCGCCGCTGCTGTCGCCGCGGTGACCTGTGGAGTGCAGGAGAATGGAAGGCCGCCGCCGCTGAGCGGTCAGGTGCATCGCTTCAGCCAATCAGGGCTTAGAAAGCACTGCGCAGGGCGCAGTGCATTGTGGGGTGCTCGGCGGATGAATATCCCGCCGAGAGCCTCGTAATTTTGGGCGTTTGCTGACAACACGCGAACAGGCAATGTTCGGCCCGTACTTATGCTCGGTCTGAACTGCTTGCCCAGCACTATTCATTAAGGGGGTAAAACTTTCAGCAGCTCAAGCGGTTAATAGGATTAGGCTAGAAATAATGGAAATACAATGTGGAAATGCATATATAATTTTACATTTGACCATAGTGTGAAGATGTCAGAATGTATGAAGGAATGTACAGTATATATTACCGATAGTTTCGACTTGCTGCCACGAAAAAGTATAAATCCTCTTCCCGCTGTTTTATACACTAATTAGGATATAAGTTCTTTCCGATACACAGGTTGCAATCATTATACAAGACGCACTGAATTTAATTCCTAATTTGTGAGCAGACTATTCTATAGAGATAGGAAATTCTTTGAAAACTTCAATGAATGGATGTTTATTCTTCTTAAAAAAATAAAGCATGCCACAGTAAATTACCTGAGATGAAACACATGGTGCATATATTTGGAAAGGGATCGTGCCTGCCAGCATCTTGCCGGTTTATCGGAGCTTTGCATCTATGTAAGTTTTTTTAGCTGGAAGTGCAATGAGCGCGGGTCCGACGGTTCACACATGAAAGCCTACTGATGACTAGATATGCTTTTAGATGTTTTATTCAAAATAACATTTACATATTTAAATCAAAGCAGAAAAGATAAAAATAATTGCTGGTCCATGGGGAACATTTACAAAGGTCGACATGTTTGTGTATGCATCAGCTCCTTGCATAAAATTTGCAGATGTAATTTATGATAAAAAAAATGAAGTTTTCCACATTTTTGGGTCATTACTGAAACATCATGAATATGGGAATTAAAGAGGTTCTTCACCCTGTTTGAAAAAAAGCCAGCAGCTACAAAAACTGTAGCTGCTGACTTTAATAAAAGGACACTTACCTGTCCCAGGGATCCAGCGCTGTCCTCACCGGGGGGGGGGGGGGGCAGTTCTTCGTTGGCCTTCGGGTCCCCCCAGTGCCGGCATGTTAATTTGCTTCACACTTCACAATTTGTGAATGGTCCCACAGCCTTCTGGAACCTATGACGCGTCCCAAAACTTTGTGGGCAGGTGAGAGAACTTCCGGTGGAATCACTTAGGCGATCCGTCCAGAAGCGGGTACCGGTCAAAACCAGTGTGACATGGGGTCATTTTGTAGCTCTTTGTTAGCGCGAAATAGTGAGTTTGCTCCAGGCCAGAAGTACCTTTCAGGGCTTTTCCTGCCCACTTTTATTTAAAGAATGTAGAAGTTCACAAATGTATAGCTTCCCACGCAGGCGGTTCTCACCATCAATATGACAAAGAACAATATTCAAGCCTCATGGCTCTCTTTGCAGCTCTATTGCTCAGGCCTCATGCCTTGGTCCTTCAGACCATCTATTATTATTATTATTATACAGGATTTATATAGCGCCAACAGTTTACGTAGCGCTTTACAACTTGAGGGTAGACAGTACAAATACAATACACTTTGATACAGTAGGAATCAGAGGGCCCTGCTCCTTAGAGCTTACAATCTAGCACCCATCCTTAGTGGTAGTACGCAAATGCTGTACCTCTTTCAACTCTATGTCTTTCCTTTACAGCTCCCAGCTGTTCTGTCTCTCATAGACTCTCTCTCCGACTCGGACCTTTGGCTTGGGGCACCTCTGACCCCTGGGTGAGACCCTGGCTCTTGGCTTCTTCCTCTCAGACTCAGACCTCTGGCTTGGGGCACCTCTGACCTTCGGGAGAGACCCTGTCTGTCAGCTTCTTCCTCTCAGACTCAGGTCTCTGGCTTGGGGCACCTCGCCCCCCCCCCCCCGGGTGAGACCCCCGTCTTTCAGCTTTCTTCTCTCACACCTGGGCCTCTTATTTGGGGCACCCCCCCCCCCCCTGGTGAGACCCTTTCTCTCAGCTTCTTTCTCTCACACCTGGGCCTCTAGTTTGGGGCACCTCTGACCCCCAGGTGAGACCCTGTCTCTCGGCTTCTTTTCCTCAGACTTGGGCCTCTGGTTTGGGGGACCTCTGACCCCTGAGCGAGACCCTGTGTCTCAGCTTCTTGGCCTGTCCCATCCTGGACAGCATGGTGCAGACATGCACCTCTCATCTCCCTTACAATCACTGAACCATTCAGGAGGGTAGGGCACTGACCCCTAATCCTGACACTACTAAAAGAACAGCACACACCTGTACCATTAGTGGGCCTGTTTTCTGCAAAACATGGCACAGACTGCCCAAACACACAGTGGCTTTGCCTCACCACGCCACACTAGGTACCCACTCCCCCCCCCCCCCCCCCAAAAAAAAGAAAAAGAATTCCAAAAGAATAGGAGGAGCGGGAAACTTAAAGCAAAACTTCCCCTTTAAGGTGAGGTTTCCGCTTTAACACAGACAAACATGCTCTATGATTAAGCCCTAGCAGGGGACGAAACATGTTAGAGGGAGGATCCTGGGGTTGTTTATGTGCTGAGCAATAAAGTTGACTTTACCCTTTGGAAGTGGTGTGCAGTTTCAGCACTTTGCTAAACAAACAGCCATGAAACTGTACATCAAAGAATCTCTTTTTTTGAATGTACAAGTAGTCTTCGCAGACATAAAGACTTATTCTTCAAGTAGAGGTGCAACTCTAGCCATAATGACCTTGGCAGCTGCTATGGTTCCTGCAGGGTGGGGGTTCCAGTCACAGCTGCTTTCATACCAGAGTTGTTCTACGTATTATCATGCAGCCAATTCAAGAAAAGCATGCACGGCAAGAAAGTAACAGGTTACTTTTTTTCAATGATGCCGGTACCCCCTTCCATTCAGGTATCTCAAAGTGCTGTAGCTACCAACTTTGTTCTCTGTCTGCCAGTCCTGAGATTTGCCGAGAGCTCCTCCCATTTCTTCTCAGTGCCAGTCCATCAGGAGGGCAATGACCACAGCTGATTACAGATCTCGCTCTATGCCTTGCTTTTCATTTTCTAAAGTCAATCATCTTGTTATCATGCTGTATGTTGCATCTAATTTTTTATTTGCTTCCTTTTTATTAAGAAAGAAATTATCGCTCTCTAAGCACATTATGCATGTAAAGTCACATGGGTGAGAAGTGATCATCATTGGGGCTGATAGACCCTACCTTTATTTTAAGGAAGTGGAAATCTTTTTTGTTGTTCATTTATGGATAGCATTTGGTCCTGGTAGATTTTCGTAAGTAAGAATAATATATTAGGATACTGCAACTTACAGTAAACATTCTTTGATCATTATGAATCATGGTGTCCTTTTTCAGACCGTTGTTGGATGTTTGGGTCTACATAGAGCCTAGTGATAGTAGCAACACAAACATCCTCCATAGTGTAACAATGCTTCGGATAAAAATAAGTACTTCCTGGGAATGGAAATCATTTTGTAAGCTTAAGCGGGAATGCCGGTGTGGTCTTATTCCTGGAAATCATTGGTGTGACGTTATCTGTAGACAGTTGTTAATTTGGCTCCATTCTCTGCCCATTCTCCTCTGACCTCTGACATCAACAAGACATTTTCCTCCACACAACTGCCGCTCACTGGATATTTTCTCTTTTTCGGTTCATTCTCTGTAAACCTGAGAGATGTAATAAAAGTGCAACAGTGCATAATACAATAAAAAATATATATTGCACTACTGATGCACCATTCACTGTCTGTATATTGTCTATTAGTATTATACTAATTTTAGCAGCAGCATTAGATTGTGAGAGTGCACGTTTTATTATTTGGCGCCGTGCCCATTATTTTTTCACTTGAAACCCGAGAGATGGTTGTGTGTGAAAATCCCAGTAGATCAGCACATTTTGAAATACTCAGACCAGCCCGTCTGGTACCAACAACCACGCCACGTTCAAAGTCACTTGAATCCCCTTTCTTCCCCATTCTGGTGCTCGGTTTGAACTTCAGCAAGTCGTCTTCACCACGTCTACATGCCTGAATGCATTGAGTTGCTGCTATGTGATTGGCTGATTAGCAATTTGTGTTACCAAGCGATTCAACAGGTGTACCTAATAAAGTGGCCGATGAGTGTATGAGGAATAGCTTAGCAAGAGAGGACAGTATCAGCCCAAAACTTGTGGTGACCTTAGCAAATGTAGATCAGGGCGGACATGCAGAAGCCCAGTTACCAAACTTGCAAAGTCTACCATATTAGGGGGACCGGTCTTCTGAAGGTTATGTGATTTGTTATTATTATTATTTTACAGGATTTATATAGTGCCAACCAGGGGCATTGCTAGGTCTACAAAAGATCTGGGGCTAGAGCCCATAGCAATGTAGTAAAGAAAGTCATACGCTTGGGCGGGCATACACATGTATATAATATAAGTGTGTGTGTGTATATATCCCCAGAGAGCCTCCCCCTTGCATCAGGGTTCTCAGAGAGCCTCCCCCTTAAATCAGGGTCCTCAGAGAGCCTCCCCCATGCATCAGGGTCCCCAGAGAGCCTCCCCTCCCCTTGGGGACCCCTGCAGAGACTCGGGGCTATGGGCCTGAGATTCGGGGCTATAGCCCCAAAAGCCACCCCCTAGCGACGCCACTGGTGCCAACAGCTTACGCAGCACTTTACAATATAAAAGGAGACAATACAGTTATAATACAATAAAATACAAGATTATTAAGAGGACCCTGCTCAGAAGAGTTACAATCTGATAGGGTGGGGCAGGTGGTACAAAAGGTTGTAACTGTGGGGAATGAGCTGATGGAAGTGGTAGGAGATTAGTTTGGGACGTGATAGGCTTTCCTGAAGAGATGAGTTTTCAGGGATCGCCTGAAGGTAGCAAGAGTAGGGGATAGCCGGACAGGTTGAGGTAGCGAGTTCCAGAGGATGGGAGAGGCTCCAGAGAAATCCTGGAGAAGAGCATGGGAGGAGGAGACAAGGGAGCTTGAGAGCAGGAGGTCTTGAGAAGAGCGGAGAGGACGGTTTGGGTGATATTTGGAGACAAGATTAGTGATGTAGCTCGGGGCAGAGTTGTGAACGGCTTTGTATGCTGTGGTTAGTATTTTGAATTTAATTTGTATATATATATAGTGTTCTGTGAGTTTCTGGACTTTTGCGGTATTGAAATCTCGCTTTAGCAGATCAAACAGAAATTCTACCATTTAAGATTTTTTTTTATTGCCATCATGATTAACGATCTTTCATTTTGTACCTATTAGCCTTGCCAATTATTTTAAAGCATTGCTGAGGATTTTTAAAAATTGCGACTAACTCTTTTAAGATTTTGGATCAAAGGTTTCGAGCGTCACCGCTTCTGTTGCCATAGCACTAGTCTTTTTTTTTTTTATCATAAAATCTCTCCCTCAGTCCTGTGGAATTGATAGGGATTTACCTTATCTTACGAACGTTTTACCGCTGAATCCGTATTTCTTATTTTAAATACACCTCCAGACAATCAGAAATAGAAAATGCGAAAAATCTCTCTGAAATATCATCTTGTATACTCGTTGTTTTCTAGTACAGATTGAAATAAGTCGAACCAAGAACGTGCCGTACCCATAACACTCCCACAGACATTTTTTTTTAAACAAATACGAAGGGTTTTTTTGACCTTTGTGGAAGAGGAGATAAACATCCCAGGTTGGCACACGAGATTTTGAGGAGACCAAAACGGGAGGGTGGGGTGGGACTCCCAGATATAGCGTTTTATTACAGAGCCATGGCCCTGGTTCCTATAATGAACTGGTGCCATGACTCTGCTAGTAAAATTTGGGTGCCCTTGGAGAAAACTTTAGCAGGTAGGAACTTGGCCGGAGCCCCCTGGATTCCGTTTTCTTATCGGGGGTCGTCAGAATATGCGTCAACACTGACAAAGACGACACTATCCATTTGGGATAGAATGAACAGTACGGGAAAGTTTGCCCCCCCCCCCCAATATCCCCTTTAACACCATTGGAAGGATTTCCCTGGTTTTCCCAGGGGAAGAGAAAGGGAGTTTAGGGAATGGACGGGAAGGGTGATTGCGCTGGCGTGGCCCCACAGGGTAAATTACTTCCATTGGTGGATTTGGTTCCAATACTGGGGGAAGTACCAATGGCTGTATGGAAATACCGTCAACTGACAGACTTGTTCAATAAGTGGAAGCACCACATTAGGCCAGCAAACCCGCTTACTACTTTTGAGGAATGATGTGTTAACTTATCAGAGCCGGGTCATATGTTGTCTCGAATGTATAGGCTGGTTGTGAGCGCCCAAAATATGACAACTCCCTATTTCATTCGAGAATGGGAAAGAGAACTGGGCTATAATTTGACATCAGAGCAGATTAGGAGGCTGATGGGAGCGACACACCATCATACTTCAATAAGTTCCCATATACAGGAGATGTCTTATAAGTTCCTGACAAGATGGTATCGTACACCCATCCGATTGGCTCAGATATATCCAACTGAGGATATTAACTGCTGGAGGGGATGTAACCAAAGGGGGTTCATTTCTGCATTTATGGTGGCATTGCCCAAAGATGAAAGTTTTCTGGGAGGAGATGGCCCCTTGGGTTAAGAAAATGACACGTAGACCTAATAGAATTCTCTCCATTAAATTTTCTTTTTATGGGATGCCATCATCTGCTAGGTTTTATAAGAGAAGCGTTATGCCGCGTACACACGACCGTTTTTTGCCGTTGGAATAAACTCTGAAGGTTTTTCCGACGGAGTTGCAACAGAATTCCGCTCAAGCTGTCTTGCATACACACGGTCACACCAAATTCCGACCGTCCAGAACGCGGTACACGTAGGACGGGACTAGAAAGCGGAAGTTCAGTAGCCAGTAGCCAATAGCTTCCGTCTCGTACTTGCTTCAGAGCGTGCGTTGTTTTTGGTGCATCGGAACAGAATGCAGACGAGCGTGTTTTTCCCGACAGTAATTTCTTCCGTCGGAAAAATATAGAACATGTCCTCTATCTAAGTCCGTCTGAATTTTCGACAGAAAAAATCCGATGGGGCATACACAGGGTCGGAATATACGATGAAAAGCTCCCATCGGACTCTTTCTGTTGGAAATTCCGCTCGTGTGTACGCGGCATAACTCCCCATTTGCTAAATTGCAGCCAAAATATTGATACCTAGATTTTGGAAACAGTCTGGATGTCCCACTCTAATGGATTGGAAAAGGAAGGTAGAACAAATAATGGAAGCAGAGAGATGGATACATATGGTTAAAGACCAACAGAATACATTTAAAGATACATGGGCAGGATGGCTGTATTACTCCTCAGAAATAGGGGTGGATTAAACCCTTTTGGGGGCAATGCTGCGTTATGGATCGGATAGTCTGTGAGATGCATCTGGTGGGGGGAAATTGGGAGGAGGTGGGGGGTTTTTTTTTTTTTTCTTTTTTTTGTGTTGTTTCTTCTTTCCTCCTCTGGAAGGGGCAGTGGAGAGATGATTGATGTCATTAAAGGAAGAGGATAAGTTATAATAGTAAATTAGGCACGGGATGGGCAACATGTATTGGAATCACATAAAGAAGGGTAGATTGAAATCAAAGGTGGAGAGGTGTAAAAATGAAATAGTAGCGTGAGATTAGATTGAATTAAAGCACTAAACATAATAGGGCACGAAAATAGTAATTCAAAATTTTTAATTTTTTTTTTAATTTTTAATTTTTATTTTCTTTTGTATTGTTGGTTGTTTGACACACGTAATAGGGTGCTGTAAAGCCCCCTTCTTAATTATACTTTGAATAATGTTTTTGCACAAATTGAGTTTTGGTTATGGGGAGGCAAGTGGGTGGGCTTTTTCCTTTTTTTCTCTTTTGAAGATGACATGATCAAGGATTCGGTGTGTTTTTTCGGGATGGAGAGGTTAGTGTGGTGTATGGTAATGAAAAGACTTATATAGATATATTGTACAATGTGTTTTTCTATGTTGTATGTTGGAATTTGTCTTAATAAAGAAAAAATGATTATAATAAAAAAAAAGTCAAACCAAAAAGTGCCTAAGGGCAGACATTATGTCTCTCTCTGATTCACCTTGTTAGTGGGCTTCTTTCCCTGACTCCATAGCTAAGCCTGCAACAACTTCCATTTACCTGTCGAGTGAGACTAAGTTGCCAATAAGGGAATGCTCAATGGAGGATTAAGGAACATAGCTATGAAGTCAGAGAAAGTTAAGTACTTGGGTATAGTCATTGGGCTCCTGAGGTGGAGGATTGGCGATCCTGGACTACACGCATAAGCAAGGGCATTATGAATGTTGCCTTGATTGAGGCAGGGTACAATGTGCTCCCAAAATGGTACTTAGTGCCAGAAGATGTACCTGAATTCGTCACCCTCCTGCTTCAGAGGCTGTGGCCAGGTGGGTTCTGCTCTTCAGGTATGATGGACCTGCCCCAAGGTCCGGTGTTTCTGGACATGGGTTCTTTCCTTAAATCACTAGGTCACTGTGGTTAACATTAAAAAAGGCCACTTGGATCACACTATTCAACGAGTCTGTGGAAAACATCTCCAGATCCACACAGACTCTAATATATTACATGTTCTTGTCAGCTAAAGAACTATCGCTACTGCTTGGAAAAGCCCCGTGATTGACTTAGTACCTAATGAAGCGAAAGCTTACCTGGATCATGATACGTGAAAAACTTGTCAGCGTCCTGCTGGATAAACAATAAGAAGAAAAGCTCATTGGCCTAATAGAGAAAATTGTAACTTGAAGTCCCAAATTGAGTACAAATTATGTAATCACTTGTTCCATACTCATGTGTTCATTGAGTATGTCAATGGTCATACCTATAGTGGGTGGGGATGATTGTTTCCAGAGGTGAGCAATGGAAAGACGAGCGGCAATTGGAACATGGGTGACAACAGGGTGGAATTTTGAAGGCCAGAACGAGAGGCCTAGTCTGAATAGAGCCATCTGCGGGGATAACATAGTAGATACATTAGTAAGATTCTGAATGAGGTTGGAGATGACTCTCCAAAACGGGGCAATGACAGGGCATTCCCACCATATGTGAAAAATGTGACCATCCATAGAACATTTCTGGAGTGCATATAACCTCTTCCCATCCCGCGTATAGTCAAATGACGGCCGCAATCTCTCATCCTGGGCAGCCGTCATATGATGTCCTCGGCTTCGCGGCCGCTAGGGAGCGTGTGCCTGGTGGCCTCGATGTTCGCCAGGCACCCGCGATTGCCAGTCACAGAGCAGGGACATGGATCTGTGTGTGTAAACACACAGATCCATGTCCTGTCAGGGAAGAGGAGTCCTGTCGTGTGTTCCCAGTACAGAGGAACACTGATCGGTCACTTCCCCCAGTCAGTCCCCTCCCCCTACAGTTAGAATCACCCCCTAGGCAACACATTTAACCCCTTGATCGCCCCCTAGTGTTAATCCCTTCCCTGCCAGTGACATTTACACAGTAATCAGTGCATTTTTATAGCACCGTCAAAACTGTCCAATCTGTCCGCCGCAATATCGCAGTCCTGAGAAAAATTGCAGATCACTGCCATTACTAGTAAAAAAAAATAAAAATGCCATAAATCTATCCCCTATTTTGTAGACGCTATAACTTTTGCGCAAACCAGTCAATATACGCTTATTGCAATTTTATTTTTGAAGATTAGCACTTGATTGTGATCCCATGTCAATTCCAAGCTGAAATTCGACGACATCGGATGTGTGAATAATTCCTAACCTATTACACCGTAAAGCAGCAGTTGGGGAAAAGAAAGGAATTAGGGTATATTAATACATAAACATACTTTTAATGGGTGTTAAAACTTCTCTGTGAATGATCAAGGGGTCCTTCTTGGCAATTATAGTATAATGCGTCTCTTTTCTGGATAGCGTGATCTCCAAGCATGGTAGACTAGCAATTAAAAAGCCTTGTTAGAAAATGAATACGTCAAAACTTCCCCCATTGTTCAGCCGAGTGTGAAACAAACATGACTGGACCCTTAGCATGTCTTGCTTCCCTCTTCATCGTTATCCACATCTGTTGCCATTGTTTCCATGGTTACAATAAAGCTGAAACGGACCTCTGTTGCCTTTGATAACAGACAGGTGGTTCTTTTTATTTCCCAGGCATCAGACTACGATGGCAAGAACTAATAAACAAAATCTTTGCATCACACCTACTCAATGCGGAGAGATTAATTAGATATGGTTTACTTAGGCTGAGCTGTCAGATTCGTATGTTCGATGCCGGTAGGAGATGCAAGAGATCTCCAAAGGCGGCAGAATGGTGAGGTGGGAATCATTCAGAACACATCTGTCCGCCAGTGATTGGGGAAAGTGTGGGGGGGGGCATATGGGATGAGGGGTGTTTGGAGGATAATGATTGCATACCAATTATACATACCGTATATGGTAAGTAACAGAACTTGGAGTGGTTCAAATAAAAGGAGATATCTTAGAAAATCATATATCGCAAGCAAGAGTATCTCTTCTTTCTAATCTATGATGATTAAGGCCCCTTCACACTTGTGCTTGAATGTCAACACACACAAAAAAAACACCCTTGCAGCATTTTCAGCAACGCTACTGTATGACACTGCAACCCAGCGCAAATAGTACCACGCAATGCACAAGTGTGAAGCTACACACAGGCGTATGAAAATACATCAAATAGTATGCAGGATCTTGCTGGCAGAAGCTAGCAACAGTGTTACAACATAGAATTACCCTGTTGCTAGCATGCTCTAATTCTGGGAGGCAGTTGGCTTCTCAAGGAAGCTGCCTAGCGTCCTCCATTGCTAAGACACAGGTAGCATCTCAAGGAAGCTGCCGAGTGTCCTCCATTGCAAGGACCTGGAAGGCTTCTCAAGGAAGCCGCCTAGAATCCTCCATTGCCAAGCCACAGGTAGCATCTCAAGGAAGCTGCCTAGTGTCCTCAATTGCAAGGACATGGAAGGCTTTTCATAGAAGTGGTCAACTGGCTCTAGGTTCCCTCCATTGTTAGGACACAGGCGGCTGTTTAAGGAAGCTACCTAGTGTCTTCCATTGCTACAACGCAGATGGCTATTGCCCCTAGGCATCTTACATTGTTGAGATGCAGTTGGCTACGCAAGGGTGCCACTAAGTATCCTCTATTGCTAGGACACAGGTATCTTCTCAAGGAAACTGTCTAGTGTCCTTCATAGCTAGGATGTTGGAGGCTTCTCAGGGAACCTGCCTAGCATCCTTTATTACTACTAGGATGCAAATGACTATTGACTCTAGGTGTCCTCTATTGTTAGGACGCAGGTGGCTTCTCAAGGAAGTGGCCTAGTGTCCTCCATTGCTACAATGCAGACAGATATTGCCTCTAGTTGTCCTCCGATGTTGAGATGCAGGTGGCTTCTGAAGGAAGCTGCCTAGTGTCCTCCATTGCTAGAATGTAGAAGGCTTTTCAAGGAAGCTTCCTAATGTCCTCCATTGCTAAGGCATGTACAGCATCTCAAGGAAGCTTCCTAGTGTCCTCCATTGCTAGGGCACAGAGGCCTATTGAGTCTACTCTGAAAGGTGCCACCTAATGTCCTCCATTGCAGGATGTTGGCAGCTTCTAAAGGAAGTCACCTAGCATCTTTATGTTGCTAGGATACAGGCAGCTCTTGTGCTCCATTAGAATACATTCTTGCTGTGGGATGTAAACTTTAGAGGGTACAGTTTCCTATGGTGACACCTGTTCTAGTGACAACTGTCTAGGAGGGTAATTCCCCTAATTTTGAAGAAATGTCCTCCTACTTCCTTTTGTGTCAAGTGAAGAGAAATCTCCTGAAGAGACACACATTCCTCAGCATGTAGTGATCAGGCAGCTGTAAAGTTCTACAAGAAAGCCATCAGTTGGGTGGAAAAAATGTGAACAAATGGACTGAGTGCTATGGCAGCTATGGGCATAGCCTCTCTTCCAGAGAAAGTTAAACTGACTAATCTCACTGAGTTTGTTGAGCAACGCTATGGAATGCAATAGAGGAGTCAAATCACCTTCAATGAAATTTCCCATTTTCAGTTGCTCAGCACACTGTATTAAAGCTGTCGATTTATTGCACAGTTTCAACTGTATAATCGACTGTATTCTGTTTTGTGATTGCATGTGCGATTTGTATAATGTATGTAGCAAGGTCCCAGGCCTCCTTCTGTCTAATGAGAACCTCCAGAGCCAGAGATAGCTGACATCCTTCTGTATGTAGTGGGTTGCAAGACATAGTAGGTGCAAAGGTGGTGAAAGTCACTGGGCGCCATACACTTCTTGAGAGAAAAGAAAGTTTATTTCTCTTAACAAACTTTTCTGGGGGAAAGAGTGTTAGGGCCAGGACACCCTTAGGTATTTGCAAGTTCATTTGGCAGACTCTGAGACTTGAACAGGAGGACAGCAATGCAGGGAAAAGCATCCAGCAAGACGCCACATCTGCACGTGCAGGAATGCTGTCTTCTATGGCAACAGTCTTTAACAGTTCCTAACTTGAAGTTTAACAGTTCCTTTATCTTCCACTACAATCTTTCCTTGTAGTTCTTCAGCACACTGAGCTCCCGGTCTCTCACTAGACCCACTGATTCACTATCACTGAAATCCTTGAGCTCCTTCAATCTTCATGGTGGTATATTCCTCAAGCGTCACCCCGCTTCTCTGCTGGGTCCCTAGCTTGACACTCTAGATACCAATCAAGCTTCACCCACGCTGGCCTGCTCGGTCCCTGGCTTGACACACAAGGCTGCTCTGCAAGCGTCACCTCCGCTGGCTGGCTCCCTGGCTTGGTTCCCACTGAAGTTTCCCGAATCTTCACGTCCCCGGTTGGTGAGACTACTGCTCCGGCACTTGCTTCAGTTACTCACTGTGGTCCCTGGTAATAAGGCGGATAGTCCCTTACTGGTGACAGCTTCCCCTCTACCTCCGACCATGACAGGTTCTCCGGCCGGCAGAACCATTACTTTTGGTTGGACCACAAGCCGCAATCCCAACCCTGCGCTGCTCTCTTGCTTCTGGATAGGCTCTCAGACAGCCTAGCAGCCAGATGTGCCTGGGATAAGCCCAATCTCCCACCTAGCAGCCCGGGCAAAGTGGCACACGTCCACCCAGACGGCCGTCCAGGTGGCGCGTTCTGTGCCACCTGGACGGCCGTCTGGGAGGACGTGTGTCGACCGCAGTCAGGTGATCTGGGTGGAGTCAGGTGATCTGTGTTCTACAGATCACCTGACTCCACCCAAATATATAGGCTCTCCCAGCAGGCCAAGGGATCAAACAAAACCCCTGCCCATTGGCTGAGATACCCCATATACCCATAACCTGACCTTGGGTTGTCCTTCTCGTATCTAGTACCACCAAGTACCCGGCCAACTAGTGGTAGAAGAGAAAAGTGTAACAAGGTCAAACTTAGGGAGAAATCAACAGATCTCTAACAATCAACCAGGATAACTACTCCTGGCAAGTAAATTTTTGAGGAGCAACCCTGCCTAAACTCCAGGGTGCTACATGTACGATCGCATGAACCATTCCCAGTGACTCGAAAGTGGTTGGAATTGAATAAAAATTGCCATGTGTATGCCGTCTTTGTGCTGTTCTTTGTGTTAGTCATTATAAAAGATTACAGCTCCAGACATTTGAAGGTCTATTTATGAATGTTTTCACACAATTTTCAACCAAGATTCACACATTTTTATTGAAATTAGTTGGAAAATGTGTGAACCCTGAGTGACTGTTGTGAGGATCTGGTGTGAAAAAATTTCTAAATAGACCATTTGGAACTGCCATCCCCAGCTCTCCTTTACATTTACTATGGACTGTAAATCTTTCATGTAATATATGCCTTTTCAATTAACTCATTTATATCCACTACAATGAGTGATTGCCTATTTTATAGCTATGACGGCTCTAATTTCTCCAGATGTTGGCAGACGCATCACGTGTCATGGTATTAGGTCAATGTCAAATTTCCTCAGCCCAGACTTTCCTCCTGTGTGTTCATCCTGACATATGGACAGGGCAGTACGTGGCTTAATCAGTCAGTGGGTAAGGAGTAAGAAAAGCTGCAAATTTACATATTATTTATTATCTGTTTAAGAGCTATGGAAAAAAAAATGTATATGCGGTTATTTATTATACTCATACATATCACTTATTCCAAAGTGCAAAGAAGAAACCCTTGCAAACAAAAAAAGAACATGCAAGTAGACAAGTGCACTGCCGAAAAATTTGTCTTCGTTTCATTTGTTTTATTTTCCTTTTTCAGGTCATTCGTAACGATCGCAATTCGTAAATTTGTAAATTCCTTCATTCGTAAATCCGTAAATTTGAAAATTCAAAAATCCGAAAATAAGAAGGAAAATTTGAAAGAATAACTAACTAGATAACTAATAATAACTAACTATTAAATTATTGGTATTGGAATTTCCTTTCAAATTTGGCTGTTAGTGAACGTAACGAATATGAATTTATCCGAAGTTAACGAATTATCCGAAATAACGAATGCTGCATCTAAACAAATGGAACGGAGCGAATTAATAAATAATAATGATAAAAAGCTTTCATTATTATTATTGTTATTTATTATTATTAATTAGTTACGTTCCATTCGTTTAGATACGGCATTCATATTCGCAACTTCGGAAAAATTCGTATTCCTTACGTTCACTAACAGCCAAATTTGTAAGGAAATTCCAATACCTATAACTTAATAGTTAGTAATAGTAAGTTATTATTGGTTAGTTATTATTTCAGATTTTCAAATTTTCGGGTTTTTGGATTTTCGAAATTCCGAATTTTCGGTTTTACGAATTTACAAATTTTCATATTTAAGAATTGATGAATTTTCGAATATTCGAATTTACGAATATTCGGAAACATTCGTTAAATGGGTTTTTGTTAATTCGGATATTTCCAAATTAACAAATTTGTTGAAATTCATTAAAAAACTAATTCAGAACGAAACGTATTGCACATGTCTAGAAACCCTTGAAAACACAAAAAGAACATGCAAGAGCCATGTAACTGTAACTGAACCCAAGACTCAAGTGCAACATCAAAAGAAGCCCAACTTTGGGCTAATTTTTTCGTTGACCAAACTGGCCCCCACCCCAAAAAGCTGAGGCTGCTATACTCATGTTAATCTGTAGCTGCCCCCCCCCCCCCCCTGCAGTATTTTTGTCATGGTTATGCAATAGAGTTTTCTCTGTCAGCTTACCTGTCTCCATGTGTTCATCTCTAAAGACCAGCTGCCTCTCACCTGACTGCTTTTATAACCTCTCCTCTAAGCATGGCCCCACCCCAGGCCCAATCAGGGATCCCTATATTGACCTGTGCACTGCAAGCCAGCAGTGCTGATCAACCATTGTGTGTTAGCCTCTGTGTGTACTTGCTGTGTTTCCTACGTCTGATTCCTGTTACCGACTTTGGCCTGTTCTCGACTCTCCCTGTCTGCTTGTTACCCTGACCTTTGGCGTGTTATGTTTATCCTTGTCTGCTATTCGCCCTGACCTTTGGCTTACCCCTTACTTCCCTGTCATTCCAGCCTGCTGCCTCCTTTCTCTTCTCCTGTAGTCTATGGTGAGCGTGAGCTGTGAGACCCTGGGGGCCGCGACCTGGAGCCAGACTGCAGCGCAGTCCATCTTCACCACTAGAGGCTCTGGTGAACACCTGCTGGCTCTTAAACTCTGCACCCTGAGGAATCTATGCTCTAGCTTCCACTGGGATCCATGTTAGTTATCCTGTAGACCTGCTTCCTGAACCTTCCAGGGTTCAATCCGCAGCAGTCAGTCCTAGGGTCAACTACCTTAGTGGTGCACTTCTGACTCTTACAGTGTGCATCTGTCACCTGGTCCCAGGTGACCTGACAATTTTTCTTTAACCACATGATGTCCTCAGGCTACTGGGTTGAATGATATCGGCCCATCTCTATTCCCTACATAATTTCTGATATATTGCAAAAAACGCAGATCTCTTCTCAACTTCATAACCCCTCCTCATTTCCTCCCTACAACACATCTCCTTAACCCTTCCTCAGCTCCAGATTGAAGGTGAGTATTGTGGTATAACCCCTCCTCATCCCACCCCCTTCCCATGTCCATACTTTCTCCTCATCTCACCCTCCTTTCTTCCCCTGATACCAACAATGAGGCAATATTCCTCCCAATGATACCAATGATGGGGCATTTTTTCCTCCCATTGGCCACAGTTTGCCCCCCCTGAAAATCTGAAGGATAGTAAACTGGCCCTTTGTTCAGAAAGTTTCTAGACCTCTGATCTAGTATCTGTGAGCGCATAGCCTAGCATAGTATGTTGCCAATTATACTTAGAAATGTTTTTTACCTCTTCCCTATTGCGGTCAATATATATTCCATCATTTACTCTTTGAGTTCTTCTAAGAATAAGACTGTTAGGTTCAATTATGTAACTTTTAATTCAAAGACGACTGAAGGCACACAGTGTTCTGCTACCATTTTGTTACTAAGTTCACAGAAACAAGATCACCTTTCTGAACTCCTCCTTTTGAAGCTCATACGGAGTTTTCTTTTGCTCTGTTTTTTGATTCTTTATTTCAAAATCAAAAGAACGAAAAGACTGTTGAGTGTCAAGATCCCAAAGAGTGAGCTACATGGATTTTGCATCTAATGGGGTACTGACTTTTTTGGATGGCATTTTTGAGACAGTGCAGACTATATGATGGCATATAGAGCAAAAAGTGACCTTAGTTGTGCTGATAAGACAAAGAGCATGTGGAACGTCAGGAAAGTCCTGATGAAGAAACATTGAAAATAACAAGACGTGATATTTAAGGCTAGCGTAACTATGTGATTTGTGATTTTTTTTTTTTTTCAGATGTCATCATTACATTTTATTTTTTTAGCACCAATTCATGTCATAGCATTTTTCAATAGGAATACATAAAACAATCAGTAAATAAAATTTCAAGGATTAAAACAAATGAATGCTACGAGAGCAGGTGTTGACCCGCTGTGACAAGTGATGGTTGACCCTTCCTAGTAGGGTCACACCTTTCTCTTAAGGTAGATTCTAAGGGATGGCTGCTGTTCCATCAGGGTCCCCCTCATGGGAGGTTGGGCTTAGCTGCAAGCTAGCCTCAGGTCACCCAACAGGTATTCATGGACGCAGAGGTAGGAAGGTTCCCATAGAGCAGGAAAGATGGCAGACCATAACAGAACGGAGTGGTAGTAAATTGTAGCAGGATGACTGATAGACTGTAGCAGATTACCAGCAGCAGACCATAACTGGATAAGCTAGTAGCAGGACTACTGGTAGAAAACTGCAACAGGACTAACTGTAGCAGGCAGGCTGGTAGCAGACTGTAGTGGACTGCCCTGTAATAACTGTAGCAGGCAGGCTGGTAGCAGACTGTAGTGGACTGCCCTGTAATAACTGTGGCAGGCAGACTGGTAGAGACTGTAGCGCAAACTGGCTGGTAAACTGTGGGGAGCTCAGGTGCACTGGTGTATTAGATTAAATGCCAGTGAATAGACAGCATCTTCTACTTAAGTTTAAAAAGACTTTCTGGTCAAGCGATAAGACTGTGACACTCTGGGCAATACTCATAATGTTCTGCTTGATGGGGCACCAGTGCTGGAACCTGAAAGACAAGAGACTATGGCAATGAAATTGAAATTTCCCTCTAAACGGGATGTAGGGGGACAGGCTACATGTCTTAGCCTGCTTTTTATTTATTCAGGTATTGACAGTCGTAGGAGACACTGTGCCCTTTGTTGTCGTCATCATCCTTTGTCCTTGGAGCCCGTCTCCTAATTGTAACAGTCTTCACTATTTGGCCTTCAACTTTATCCAGGGGTCCAGAGGCCATGTCAATCCAGCAGTGAGATCAGCTTTCGGTAACCTCACTTTTCTGCCCAGTCTGGTTTGCGGACAATTTTCTTACTGGCTTTCTCTTCTTCTCCTATGGGGTACACATTGGAAACCTCTGCTAGTTACCCTACTATGGAAGAGTGTTGGTCAGCATGCATAGAAAAGTGTTGTCAGCGTATATGGAAGAATGTTCGTCGGCACACATGGAAGAGTATTGGTCAGCATTCATAGCAGAGTGTTGATCAGCGTATAAGAAAGAGCATTGGTTTGAATACATCAAAGAGTGTTGGTCAGATTATATGGAAGAGTATTGGTCAGCATATATGGAAGAGTGTTGGTCAGCATATATGGAAGGGTATTTGTCAGCATATATGGAAGAGTGTGGGTCAGCATACATGGAAGAGTGTTGGTTGGCATACATGGAAGAGTGTTGGTTGGCATACATGGAAGAGTGTTGGTTACCATATATCTGGAAGAGTGTTGGTCAGCATACATAGTAAAGTGTTGGTCAGCGTATCAGGAAGAGCATTGGTTTGCATACATCAAAGAGTGTTGATCGGCATATATGGAAGAGTGTTGGTCAGCAAATATGGAAGAGTATTGGTCAGCATATATGGAAGCGTGTTGGACAGCATATATGGAAGAGTATTGGTCAGCATATATGGAAGGGTATTGGTCAGCATATATGGAAGAGTGTTAGTCAGCATATATGAAAGAGTATTGGTCAGCATATATGGAAGGGTATTGGACAGCATATATGAAAGAGTGTTGGTCAGCATATATGGAAGAGTGTTGGTCAGCATATATGGAAGGGTATTGGTCAGCATATATGGAAGAGTGTTGGTCAGCATATATGGAAGAGTGTTGGTCAGCATATATGGAAGGGTATTGGTCAGCATATATGGAAGAGTGTTGGTCAGCATATATGGAAGGGTATTGGTCAGCATATATGGAAGAGTGTTGGTCAGCATATATGGAAGAGTATTGGTCAGCATATATGGAAGGGTATTGGTCAGCATATATGGAAGAGTGTTGGTCAGCATATATGGAAGAGTGTTGGTCAGCATATATGGAAGAGTGTTGGTCAGCATACATAGTAAAGTGTTGGTCAGCATACATAGTAAAGTGTTGGTCAGCGTATAAGGAAGAGCATTGGTCTGCATACATCAAAGAGTGTTGGTCGGCATATATGGAAGAGTATTGGTCAGCATATATGGAAGGGTATTGGTCAGCATATATGGAAGAGTGTTTGGCAGCATATATGGAAGAGTGTTGGTCAGCATATATAGAAGAGTGTTGGTCAGCATATATGAAAGAGTGTTGGTCGGCATACATGGAAAAGTGTGGGTCAGCATACATGGAAGAGTGTTGGTTGGCATACATGGAAGAGTGTTGGTTACCATATATCTGGAAGAGTGTTGGTCAGCATACATAGTAAAGTGTTGGTCAGCGTATAAGAAGGGCATTTGTCTGCATACATCAAAGAGTGTTGGTCGGCATATATGGAAGATGATGTAATCTTTACAAAACATACGTTGAGGCGTTTACAGTCACGCCATTTCCGGATCTTCCAGCTTCCGGTTTCTCTCCTAGCCCGAGTGGAACGCATGCCAGCTTGGACGTGAGCCCTGCGGTGATCATCTATCGTAATTCATGCAGACTATCCTCAGTGCCAGGCTAAGGCACCTACAAATGTAAGCAGGCACCCCGTTTTGTATTTCTGTATATTTTTAAATAAAACAGTATTGCGCTATGGATTGTCTTTCTGTTTCCTTATGAGAGAATTTCGAGGAGAGGAGGACACAGACGCTTCATTCATTAACTAAGGGTTCCTAATGGGATACAGCACATTAGACCATCTTTTTAAGTAAAGAGGTCATAGCCATCTGGTGAGCAGTTTTCATATCTGAGCACTTTTGGTGTTGTATCATGTTGTACGGTGAAGGATTTCTTCTCTGCCATCAAGATTTTAGTCACCACTAATTTTCACTATGGACTTTTTCACTGTTATATTTTTATAACAAATTGACTTGTTCATCCAACATTGCACTTTATATTTGCACTGATTTATTCATATATGGTCTATAGTATTTGTTTACAGTTAGGTATCAATTACCTTATTTTTCACTTTATTTGCACATGTCACTTTATTCAATGTTATATGGTCTTTGAGATAAGGCACATATTATTATCACACAGCGCCCCCTACCACTTATTTTTCATATATGGAAGAGTGTTGGTTGGCATACATGGACGAGTGTTGGTTAGCATACATGAAAGAGTGTTAGCCGGCATATATGGAAGAGTGTTGGCCAGCAAATTTGGAAGAGAGTTTGTCAGCATATATGGAAGAGTGTTGGTCTGCATATAATGAGGAGTGTTGGTCGGCATATATGGAAGAGTGTTGGTTACCAATTACCATATATATGGAAGAATTTAGGTCAGCGCATATGGACGAGTGTTGGTTAGCATATATAGAAGAGTGTTGGTCAGCATATATGGAAGAGTGTTGGTCATCATATATGGAAGAGTGTTGGTCATCATATATGGAAGGGATGGTGGGATTCCCATCCCCCTGATGTCATAGCCCAGTAAGAGAATAATATGCTGTTGTTTAAAGAGGCCTTTGCTCATATATGGAAGAGTGTTGGCCATCATATATGGAAGAGTGTTGGTCAGCGCATATGGAAGAGTGTTGGTCGAAATAAATAGAAGAATGCTGGTCGGCATACATGGAAGGGAGTTAGTCAGCATACAAGGAAAGTGAGAGTTGCTGCCACTCTTATTCTATAGTTGTACTTTATAGGTCAGCATTACATTTAATTCTAAAGAGTAATTGTTTAATAGTTATGGTGGGATTCCCATCCCCCTGATGTCATAGTCCAGTAAGACAATAATATGCTGTTGTTCAAAGAGGCCTTTGCTCATATTTAAGGACAAATTGGCTCAGGTGGTGGTGGGATGGGGCGGGGTCAAGCCTATCTTTTAGAGGTAAAATTGTAATTTCCATATAGCCTTAGCTGTCTACATCTCTGAATCTGCTGATCATTTTGACATGCAATTTTACATGATGGTAGCTTCCGCTTAGGCATTTTTCATCATATGCTCAGTCTGCATTGCCCAGGTTTTTGACAGGTTTATTTTAAGGTCTGAGGACCGACAGATTGTGACTGACAAACAGCAGGAGAGAAACCCAGAAACAAGTGGCAGGTAGATGTCATGAATATCTGTTCTAGGTGATTGCTCCCTATCCTCTGCTTAAATTCTGTTTGCCACTGTTAAAAAAAGCTAATGGCATTGCTTTCAAAATACAACAGTATTTGCAATTAACTTCAAAACAAACAATTATTAAGAGACCCTGTCAACAACTTAAAAAAATGCAAACAAAAGCACAATAGCATTTTTCTCTTTCCATAAACATTTTTTTTATTTATAGCCAATGTGCTTTTCGGGTAAGGGTCAGGGCATGCAGCAATATGAAGAGTAATCTGTTATTAAGCCTTATCCAGGCAGGGTCAGGGTAGGCAGCATTCAGTAGTGTAATCTGTTATTCAAGCAAGGGTCAGGGCAGGTGGCATTTAGAAGAGTAATCCATATCCAGGCAGGGTCAGAGCAGGCAGCAATCAGAAGAGTATTTGGTTATCCAGGAAGAGTCAGGGCAGGCAACAGTAGATAAATCCGTTATCCAGGCAAGGGTCAGGGCAGGCAGAACTCATAAAAGTATTCCATATTGAGGCATGGTCAGGGCATGCAGCAATCAGTAGCTTACTCTGCTATTGAGGCAAGGGTCAGGGCAGGCAGCATTCTGAAGAGTAATCCGTTATCAAGGCAAGGGTCAGGGCAGGGGGAAATCAGCAAGCAATGCTGTCGTAGACTCAGATTCGGGCAGAACATCAAGTCCGGAACTGTGATGATGCTGGGTAGATCAACCGAGATTAAAGGGGAACTCCAACAGGCTTGCAGTTTCAGGAAATGCGGCTTGCCAGAGCTTCCAACAGACAGGAGCCAGGAGTGCATGTGTTCAAAGGAGCATGGAAGAGAGGAAGCCAGCTCAGGTGCTTGGAGGAGGCGTGGAGCAGGACAGGAAACAGGAAGAGAAGTCAAAGGATCAGCCAGAATCAGCAGTGAGCGGGCAGCGAAGTACCAGGGCATCAGACAGAAGCAATGTCAGGGATAAGCCATAATCAGGAACCAGTAATCAGCAGTATAATCGGATTCCAAAGGGAAGGTCAAGGGTAAGCCAGGTCAGTAACAGATGATTTAAACAGGATACAGGCAGGTCACAGGGAAACAGCTGAAGAACAGTCAGAATTGAGCAAGAGTCAGAGCATCCTTTAAATAGGCCATCTAGCACCAAAGGGAACTGTGGACGCACTCCCGTGAGCACGTACATTCCTTTGCGCATGCACATTGGCGCATCTGCGATCAGCCAAGTTCCATATACGCGCATGCGTGCTCGAGTGCGCCCGATGCGCTACAACAGTTCTCTTACATAGTCCCTTTAGTGCCTGCACCACATACTAGAACATTATGACAGACTTACCTGGACATGGAGCCTTCCAGCACAGTGCTGTCACGACTCCCCAGTGCCTCCATCTTCACCCAGTTTTCCTTCCGGGTTCGTGGACTCCAGCTGTATAAATGGCGGGGGCCACAATGATGTCACTCCCGAGGATGAGCAGGGGTATGCCGTCCCTTCAGCGTGCATGCGCCGGTGACGTCACTGGCTGCATGCTGTTTAAATATCTCCTAAACAGTCCAAGTTTGGCAGATATTTACTGTACCTACAGGTAAGCCTTATTATAGGTTTACCTGTAGGTACAACTTAAAAAGTGGACCTAACTTCCACTTTAATGGCTGGTCTGAAGTCTCTTCTTAAGTGGTGTATTGCATGGCGTATCTAAAAAAAAAAAAGTTTTTTTTATATGGGCACTGTAGGTTAGAGTAGATACAGTACATTTTAGTCCAGCATGTAGTTTGCTGTCTAGTGTAGGCTATATTGCCAGTGCTAGGGACAACTGTATATGTGTCATTAGCTTAAAGCAGCTAACCAGCCAGGGAATGGGTGACTGGGGTAGGGTGATGGTTACTCTGGTAGTGAAGGGGTGTTGTGCTTGTCCCATTCACTAGCCGATGGTTTCTCATTATTTGGGACTAGACCTGCACCACAGAGTACCTAGGGACCTAGCCTGGTAGTCACGGAAGGCTTAGAACCTTGGCAAGTGAAGCGAGTGTAGTTCTAGTGTCCCCCACTAGGGTGCCTAAGCCCCGCCCACACACATGCCCAACTGTCAATGACTTTTTTTTATTTGAATTCTGTTATTCATCCGGTTTACATGCAAACTGAGCAAATCTGATTGAGCAAAACGATTCTTTGTAGATTTAATGATATCTTTCAACTATTCTTCACAGCTACTTCTTAGCTGTACATTTTGTTTGCATATTATTGATATCAAATCCCCCCGATCCCTTAATCTGACTATCATTGTAGAATATTCCGCTTATGTTTTCTTCTTTTACCGCAGTCCATGAAAAGGGGATTACTAGCAAATAAACCGCAGATAGGCTTCCCGGTGTTATCAAAGCCAAGAGAAAAAATAAATATTGATTTCTGAGAAAGATAGGTTTCGCAGCCTTTTGATTGTAAGCCCATAGTCTTCTATTGTTTGATGAGATGTGACAGGTAGAATATTTCAAGCAGGCTTTCATATTAGTATAGAGGAAAATTGAATCCGCGGTAGACGCATAAGTAATACCGCTAAGCTACTCTTTCACACGGCAGATTTACAGTGCAATTTCCAGCAGATAAAAGTATTTGACATAGACATAAGAGGACTGATTGCTCGAAATAAAAAGAGCTGTCAGAGGTGTCACATTGACTTCTAGTTCTGTAGGTGGTACTGTAAGATAATGTATGCGCTATTAGGATGGATTAATATGCATCTAGTTATATTTATAGGTAGATATTTTTTTTTTAAGCCAAGTGCCATTAACTTTGTTTTTTTCTTTACAGCTCCATTCAGATATAGAAAAAATATGAATGCAGCTTTGTAATGCAAGTGGTGGAAGCAGTACTGGCACAGGTTCGTCCAGTGCCTAGGGCAAGGATGCAGAACTGGGCCCGCCAATGAACATGTATGACATAGAATGGGTGTAGCACCCTGCGCCGATTCTTTGCCCCTGTGCTACAACTGCCCATGGGTGGCACTGAGTGAATGCTGCATATACATGGCCAATGGCTTCAGCTAAAAGATTATTGCGCACGTAAAGAGTGTTTTTTTGTGATGGGGTGGAGCATTATATGAGAGCAGAGCAGACATGAAAGCGGTTCTACAGGTTGAACGTTTCTTACCCTAATGTATTCTCTGCACTGAGAGTGCAGCTCTCCCCACAACTCCCCCCCCCCCCCCCTTTATACATACCTGAGCCTGATCTCGATCCAGCGAGAACGTGTACACGAGAGCAGCAGCTCTCTCTGCTCTCTCCCTCCTCATAGGCTCAGAGACAGCTGTGGTAGCCATTGACTCCTGCTGCTGTCAAGTGAGGAGGAAGCAGGGAGGGGCAGGCCTGCACAAGTGCCCCAAAAGCAAGAAGCTTGCTATGGTGGGCACTTGGCATGGGGGACCCAGGAAGAGGAGGATAGGGGCTGCTCTGTGCAAAGGCTTGCAAAAAATATGGGTTTACAATCACTTGAAGCCATAGCCTTCTGGTTGTCAGCCACTGTTCTGGAGCATGCCCCCCTACCACTGTTCTCAGGGCAGCTGCCCCTCCTGCCCACCCCTTTTGCCTTCCTTGGGTGTAAGTACCTAAATTTAACTTGGTATCAGCCTCTTGCAATCCTCTGTAAATAGTAAAAAATTCCGCGCTAGAAACACATATAACATAAGCAGCAGTAAACAGTGCGACAACACCAATCAAATATAGAAAAAATATATAAACCGCGCTAAACAAAAAATACAGTTGGTAAGGTGGAGGTGTTACCTACCACCAGCAAATTTTAGTAAAATATCAAAATCAATATTAAACACAAAGAAAAAAGTCCAGATAATGTGAAATGGAATCAATCTTCAAAGGTAGCAGGATGTTCAACTTATTTAAGTAACGATCCAAAATGAGCTAAGATTGCCCTTACCAGAACATCAGTAACAATGAGCGGATGGCATTAAACCCAGCCAGGGCCTTTGGGATGGAAAACCAATCCGCACCGTCCGTTTTCAAATTGTAGTCCCCTCAATGGATGCGGGAGAAAAAAAGAACACAAAAACTGGCCATAGTGTAGTATATCAGATGTTTAGTATGGACAAACAGACATGCCAACACCCTGGTGAGCACACAGGAACAAAACAAAAAAAACTGAAAAAAAAGGGGGCGGGGGAGTGAAAAAACCCCACCACCGTGGCTGTAGATTGTGCTTACCGACTCACGGTGGTAACCAGGCTCTGAGTCAAACTAGGAACTGATCGGTGGTTGACAAGGAACACTTTGATTCATCCACATTAGCCAGGAATCCATACCATCAGTATACAACCCAAAATATAAATGATAAACTCTCCATGGTGAAGTACGTTTAAAACCAGATTTACTGAATAAAGTAATGCACTTACAGAATAAAAGAACTTGTATCGCATATAGTACAAAACGCCGGCCGACATAAAAACATGGGAGCGGAGCTCGTCCTACTTCCTGGTCATGTGGTAGCGTCGCTGCGTGCGTACCCAGACGCGTTTCGTCATCAAAAGGACGTTCTCAATGGGGACGAGCAGCGCAGTGAGCCACCACCATTAAATAGGCATCCAAGCCTCGTTCTGAAGTGCAAGCATGAGGACGCCATCTTAGATATGGTCAAATGCCCTTACTTCCACTAGGGTGTGTGCATAGTTGAAAATTGCACAGTACCAGCGGAACAAAATAACCCGCCATGATGGATATGGGCAATTGCCCAAACTTCAACGGGACGAGCGAGCAGCACGCCTCTAAGTTAAGACGCACAGAAAGCACGTACCCGGAAGCATGTACAGCAATTTAACCGTAAACAAAAAAACTTATTCTCTAAAGGTGACTAAAAAATAATAAAAGAAAATCATAAGTAAATAAATGAAATATAGAAGGCATGACCGAATAGTCGTAAATACCATAATATAACCCAAATAAATGTTAAATAAACCTCATAGGAGGATTAAAAAAAAGTATATTCCAACTACATAATATGTGTGTATAAAAGTGTGAGGGAAATAAAATAAATGTATAAATAGGGTAAAACCCAAAATCTATTATATTATATATATAAAGATTTTAGAGGGCAAAAAAAGGGGAGTGATACCTGCCATAAGGTATATGTGTCAAAAATTGGTTACTACAAATAACCACATTAAATGAATAAGAAAAATAAATAAAATTGCGCTTGGAGTATAATAGAAAAAACAATGAAGAAAATTTGAAATAAATTAAAAATGTAAGTAAAAGTAAATATAACTATTGTTAAGTATATACAGTGAAAAATTATGTAATGAAAAATATTTCTATACAGCTGCGGCTATAAGTGGGGCACACCAATACAAATATAGAACAGAAAAACCGCGCTAAAAGTGTTAAACACTAATGAAATAAAAAAGTCCAATTAAAGTCCAAAATAAATAATCGTAGACTCCTCTATGTGATAAGGTTGAAAGAAGATGATTCACTTGAATTACAACTGTGTGGTGAAATGCTTACCAGAACGTAAGACAAATCAGACAGGTGACTTAAACCCAGCCCGGGCCTTTAGAGAGCGATTCCAATATGGCAAGATCAGTCGCACTCGTGCAGCAAATCAGGTCCGCATAGGGTTTATCCAAAAAAATATATGCAAAAAACATAGCGTGATACTGACATAGTAATAGGCAATAAACCAAAAAAAAAGGGAAAAAGTGCAACTTCACAAAAAAACAAAATCATGAATATCATATAAAAATCCTGTGTGCACAGCATGTACAGGAATGTGAAATTGGTGACATGCAACATGCAATGAGTAGTGCCCTTGGATAGGGTCTCAAAGTACCGGCCCGCGGGCCATTTGCGGCCCGCGGACCGGTTAAAAATGGCCCGCAGGCAGGGCCGATCCAGGACTAGAGGTCGACCGATATTTGGCCATTAGGCCGATATATAGCACTGGCCGCTGCTCTTCCTCCCTTCTCCACACTCAGCGCTTGATGCTTGTGTGAAACTGACATGTAACAGGAGGAGAGAGACAGAGGGATCTGTCAGATTTGAGGTTGATGTCGGGGGTGGGCGGGACCCAGCTGGGGTGGGCGGGACCCGGCCAATATCAAACACCAGCCAATGGGATCTGGGCGGGCAGCTACGTGTATGTGGCCCGCCCCTTTTCTTAAGCAGCCCAATCATTGGCTGGTGTTTGACAGCTGCTGGTCCCGCCTACCTCGGTCGGGTCCCGCCCACCCCGACATCAACCTCAATTCTGACAGATCCCTCTGTCTCTCTCCTCTGTGCTACGTGTCAGCTTCACACAAGCATCAAGCGCTGATTGGACAGCTCCTTGTCAGTTTCACACACGGTTACACTCCGCTCAGTGTGAAACCTGCCAGTGGCACCTGCCTGTGCCAATCAGTGCCATCTGTCAGTGCCACCTGCCAGTGCCAACCAGTCTGCCATTGCCACCTGCCACCTCCAACCAGTACCACCTGCCAGTGCCACCTGCCACCGCTAATCAGTGCCACCGCCAACCAGTGCCTACCAGTGCCACCGCCAACCAGTGCCCCTGCCAATCAAAGCTACCTGCCAGTGCCACCTTCCGCCACCTGCCAGTGCCACGCCAATCAGTGCCAACCAGTGCTTGCCAGTGCCACCTGCCACCACCTGCCAGTGCCACACCAATCAGTGCCACCTGCCAGTGCCACGCCAATCAGTGCCACCTGCCAGTGCCAATAGTGCCACCTGCCAGTTCCAAACCAGTGCCACCTGCCAGTTTCAAACCAGTGCCACTTGCCAATGCCTGCCAGTGCCACCTTCCAGTGCCACTGCCAATAAGTGCCACCTGCCAGTGCCATTGCCAATCAGTGCCACCTGCCAGTGCCATCTGTCAGTGCCAATCAGTGCACCCTCCAAACAGTGCAACGTGCCACCTGCCAGTGACAGACAGTGCCACCTGCCAGTGCCACCTGCCTAAGCCAACCAGTGCCACCTGCCACAGCCAACCAGTGCCATCTGTACTGAGGACATCAAGTGTGTGGTAGAGTGACAGGAGAAAGCAGGGAGGAGTGGAGTGGGTGAGGTTTTTTTTTTTCAAATCGGCCTAAAATATCGGCCACAAAAATCGTCATCATATATCGGCCCCGATTTCTAAATATCGGCATCGGCCAGAGAAAAATCCATATCGGTCGACCTCTATCCAGGATGTCTTTTTGAACTGCACCCAGGCACCGCTGAGGGGGAGGCGCCAAAGAGCTTTACCTCTCCATCTCTTCTGTCCTCTCCGCTGCACGCTGCTGCAGCCCAGAGAGAGAACAGAGCTGAGAATGGAGCGGAGGAAGGATCCGCTCATCGATCCGCCCACCTAGGCATTGACGATCGACCAGAGCCCTGATCCAGGGTCCTGCTGCCACCTCAGGGCGGGAGATTGTGTTCTCTGGGTCCCCTGTCACTAGGCCTGTGTGCAAGCCAGGAGGAGAGGATTCGGGAGGCAAATGATCCTGACTGCCAGGAGAGGTGAGTGAGCCATCACACTAAGGCAAAGTCCTTAGTGGGGTGACTGGGGTAGAAATTTGTGCAGTGTGGGGGGTATTTTATGCAGTGTGGAGGGTGATTGTGCAGTGTGGAGGGTAATTGTGTGGGGGTAATTATGGAGTGTGGGGGGTATTTTATGGAGTGTGGGGGGTATTTTATGGAGTGGGGGGGTATTTTATGGAGTGTGGGGCTATTTGTGCAGTGTGTGGCTACTTGTGCAGTGTGGGAGGGGTAATGCTGGGGGTTAATAATGTGTTTGCTGACACCAATGCTGGCTTAATAATGCGCTTACGGACACCAGTACTGGGTATAATGCGTTTGCTGACACCAGTGCTGGGTATAGTATAGTATATTATTGCTGGTATAGTTCATTGCTTTTGAAGTTTTAAAAGTTTGCATGCGGCCCCCCATGGGATATGAAAACTTGTCATGTGGCCCTCAGGCAATTTGAGTTTGAGACCCCTGATATAAATGTAAATCACCAAGTGTATCTGCTTACCAGAGATCAGAGATAGGTGAGCAAACAAATATCACCAAAAATCAGAAACCGCACCAAGTGCACAGACATATGAAGCAGCTTACCAGATGGCAAACTAGTGTACGCACACTCAGCTGAAGGCTTAATATCTCTGCGTGACCCAGAATTAACTTATGCGAACCTGTAGGGGTTCCTGCTCACCGGAAGGTCAATTGGAAAAAACCCAAACAGAAATCCTGGCGGAGTTGCCGCGATCCCGTCCTGGCAGACTCTTCACGGGCTCGGTGTGCATAAGATTCAAAAAAGGAACAGCCAATAGTGTAATACCGTTGGAACTCCGATTTATTAAAAAGAATAACACTTACAGTAAAAACAACGAATACAGCAATGCCGGCCGGCACTCAAACAGCTCCCGTCCACAGCAGGGCGACGTGGTGACGTCAGCACGTCCCTCCCTTTAAAAACCATTCAGTTTCGAAACATTACCGGTTGGTACATAATAGAGACCCTTCCAACACTCTATTTTTAGGGATTGACCGCTATAAACCCCACTGGCGGGGTAGCTCCATGGTACGAGAGATTTCCAAATCCGAAATGTCTTGGATCCATAGGATCAAAAGCAACACGCCCCATGGTTTGAACATAGATGTGGATGTCAATGCGTTCATTGATAATTCCTGATTATTGGGGTTTTTGTGATATTTTTTTGGTAAAACTTTTTAAGTGGAACTGATATACCTAGTTTTTGGACATGGAACCAACTTTTCTTATTTTAGTCTCCCCTTATGGATGTTATTTTGGTTGAGATATACTCTGAGTTGGGCCCTTGATATGGTTAGGATTGGTCCTTATAATCACATTTTATATAGACATATCATATGGGTAGTATATTACCATTGTTCCCATCGAATCTTGGGTGGGGCCCCCTAATAGTAATAATAATTGTAGTTGACAGTCTACAGGTTGTAATCCTTAGAATATACATTTGTTCTTTCTCTTTTTTATGTCCATATATATATATTTGTTTTTATATTTGTTTTTATTCTTGTTTTGGAATCACCTTCTATATCAAAGGAGGTTGATCATGCTATAAGTATGTGACTAGGAATGTAACCCGCATTTTATGGGGTTTAAAATATAAGTTTATGTCTCTTATTCTGTTTTCTAATTTATAAGGTGTATGCTTAATAGCACTGGTATTAGAAATTTTTTTTATGTTTAATTTTATATTTTTTATATTTTTTCATCATGGAAGCTTAATGTGGCCATGTGTTACTATGCCTTTAATTAGTTAATTAATGCCGTTTGTTCCCCTATGGACAATGTCCAGGGTTCTGATTGATGTAATGTCCAGTCATCAGGAACACTGTTGCCTGGATATTTATATCTGGCTACTAAGGTCTGACCTCCTTATAAAGAGGGCGTTAAGAACACCAGTTCTTATTATCATACATTTGTAATGCTAAGTACTCCTAGTCCTTATGTGCCAGATATACCTTATGAAGGGATGTGAACCGGCTGGCGGTTTCGCCGCCGTTTTGCTTCTATTCCCGTAACCTGTTAGTATTTATGCCCACACCAAAGATGGCGTTCTGTGTTTCACCTGTTGGGTCCCAGAGCGAGGCTTGGTGTGTGCATATATTGTGGTGGCTCAGCGCGCTGCCCGTTCCCCATTGAGAACGTCAACCTGTGACGAAACGCGTCTGGGAAGGACTTGCTGACGTCACCAAGTTGCCCTGCTGTGGACGGGAGCTGTTTGAGTGCCGGCCGGCATTGCTGTATTCGTTGTTTTTACTGTAAGTGTTATTCTTTTTAATAAATCGGAGTTCCAACGGTATTACGCTATTGGCTGTTCCTTTTTTGAATCTTATGCACAGCGAGCCCGTGAAGAGTTTGCCAGGACGGGATCGCGGCAACTCCGACAGGATTTCTGTTTGGGTTTTTTCCAATTGACCTTCCGGTGAGCAGGAACCCCTACAGGTTCGCATAAGTTAATTCTGGGTCACGCAGAGATATTAAGCCTTCAGCTGAGTGTGCGTACACTAGTTTGCCATCTGGTAAGCTGCTTCATATGTCTGTGCACTTGGTGCGGTTTCTGATTTTTGGTGATATTTGTTTGCTCACCTATCTCTGATCTCTGGTAAACAGATACACTTGGTGATTTACATTTATATCCAAGGGCACTACTCATTGCATGTTGTATGTCACCAATTTCACATTCCTGTACATGCTGTGCACACAGGATTTTTATATGATATTCATGATTTTGTTTTTTTGTGAAGTTGCACTTTTTCCCTTTTTTTTTTGGTTTATTGCCTATTACTATGTCAGTATCACGCTATGTTTTTTGCATATATTTTTTTGGATAAACCTTATGCGGACCTGATTTGCTGCACGAGTGCGACTGATCTTGCCATATTGGAATCGCTCTCTAAAGGCCCGGGCTGGGTTTAAGCCACCTGTCTGATTTGTCTTTACGTTCTGGTAAGCATTTCACCACACAGTTGTATTTCAAGTGAATCATCTTCTTTCAACCTTATCACATAGAGGAGTCTACGATTATTTATTTTGGACTTTAATTGGACTTTTTTATTTCATTAGTGTTTAACACTTTTAGCGCGGTTTTTCTGTTCTACATTAAATGAATAAGCGTACCAAACAGATCAAAAATTATATGGGAGTACAAAAATAAATAAATATTATGTACATTACTTATCTAAAAGTACAAAAATCCATCATTATATCAAAAATGTAAGAATAGTGTCCTCTAGCAAGCATCTCAGGACAAGTACACATCTCATATAAAAGCACAATCAGACAGTAAAAAAACAAAAGATAAAAATTAAAAATTAAACATCAGGAGTTATCTATAAAAGCATTAACATCCATATCAATGTTCAACCCATAGGGGGCATATGTCCTCAGCCTATGGATCCAGCTCATCTCTAGCTGGGATATGCCCCTAATTAATGCACTGCCCCTCCAATGGGGTCTGAACCTGTCTATCCCCATAAAAAGAGTTTTGGAGGGATCCCTATCATGTACTAGTAAATAATGTTTGGACACTGAATGATTCCTAAACCCGGTTAAGATGTTAGTGATGTGTTCATTAAGTCGCACCTGGAGAGGTCGCTTTGTCCTGCCCACATATTGTAGGCCACATGGGCACTGCAACAAATATACGACTCTCTCAGTGGTGCAAGTAATGAACGGTTTGATATTGTGCGTTTCTTGTGTACTGGTAGAGGTAAAAAAGGTGGTCCGTCTATGAGAACATGCATTTAAAGTACAGACCCCACATTTCCTACATTGGTAGAAGCCAATTGATCAAAAAAGGTTGGTTTTGTAATTGGAGGGTTCAAAATGTTGGGAGCCAACTGATTCCGTGCAGAGGACGCTCTCCTGAAGACTACTCAAGGCCTATCTGGCAAGATATTATTAAGAATCGTATCACTCTTAACTACATGCCAGTGCCTATATACTAAATTCTTAATGCTGTTGTGTTGTAAAGAAAAGGACGTAACAAAAGGGACACCCAAATCAAAATTATCCCTACCAACAGAGCTCTTCTCAGCTAATAGATCATTTCTGTTGACAAGTTGTACATTCTCGAGGGTTCTATCAAGAGAATCCCTCGAATACCCCTTTTCCAAAAACCTATCAGTAAGAATCTTTGCTTGTGCAATAAATTCCACATGGCTGGAGCAGTTCCTTTTAATCCGAAGGTACTGACTCTTTGGGATCGACTCCAGCTATGGGCGGTAATGGCAACTATCAACTGGTATGAACGAGTTTCTATCGGTTTCTTTGAAAAATGTGGACGTGACCAACTTGTCACCATCCACAGAGACTCTAAGGTCCAAAAAGTTAATAGTGGTCTGACTTATCTCATAATTCAGTTTAATCCCAATAGAGTTAGTATTAAGGGTAGACAAAAAATTTTGCAAGGCCGGGAGCTCACCATCCCATAGGAGGAGGATGTCCTCTGTAAAGCAGAGCTCAGACTGTGCGCCTCTGTGTGTGAATGAGAAGCATTGCTCATGTGCTAACAAGGAACTTGATAATAGGAGGAGAGAGCAGAGTGACGGAGAGATGAGATCTTCAGTTTACTCCTTTCTCTGTCCAGTAACAGGCTGGGGGGTGTAATGGGGAGCTGTCAAATATAGGGGGAACTCTGACTCTGGAATGGGAGGACTCTGAGGTGATGAGGGATGTAATAGGGGGGGATGTGACATGAAGGGGACCCCTCCAACGTGATGGGGGCCTTTGATGTGAAGAGGGGGCTCTGAGGTGAATGGGGGACCTCTGATGTCACGGGGGCCCCTGATGTGAAGCGAGGGACTCTGATGTGAAATGGGGACTCTGGCGTGATAGAGGTCTTTGACATGAAGACAGGGAGTCTGGTGTCAATGGGGGACCTCTAATGTCATGGGGGGCCTCTGACATGGAGAGGGGGACTTTGATGTAAAGGGGAGACTCTGATGTTGGGGAGCACTGATGTGACGGGGGACCTCTGATGTGATGGAGGGATGTCTAAAGTGATGGAGGGACCTCTGATGTGATGGAAAAACATCTGATGTGATGGAGAGACCTCTGATGTGATGGAAAGACCTCTGATGTGATGGAAAGACCTCTGATGTGATGGAAAGACCTCTGATGTGATGGAAAGATCTCTGAAGTGATGGAGAGACCTCTGATGTGATGGAGAGACCTCTGATGTGATGGAGAGACCTCTGATGTGATGGAAAGACCTCTGATGTGATGCGGGATCTCTGATGTGATGGAGGGATGTCTAATGTGACGGGGGACCCCTGATGTGATGGAGGAATGTCTAATATAATCGAGGGACCTCTGATGTGATGGAGAGACCTCTGATGTGATGGAGAGACCTATGATGTGATGGGGGATCTCTGATGTGATGGAGCAATGTCTAATAGGATGGAGGGACCTCTGATGTAATGGAGAGACCTCTAAAGGGATGGAGAGACCTCTGATGGGATGGAGAGACCTCTGATGTGATGGAGAGACCTATGATGTGATGGGGGATCACTGATGTGATGGATGGATGTCTAATGTGATGGAGGTACCTCTGATGTGATGGAGAGACCTCTGATGTGATGGAGAGACCTCTGATGGGATTGGGGAGCACTGATGTGATAGGGGGGGACCTCTGATATGAAGGTAAGTGACTCTGATGTGATGGAGGAACCTCTGATGTGATGGTGGGACCTTTGATGTGATGGAGGACCTTTGATGTGATGAAGGGACCTCCAACGTGATGGAGGGACCTCCAACGTGATGGAGGGACCTCTGATGTGATAGAGAGACCTCTGATGTGATGGGGGATCTCTGATGTGATGGGGGATCTCTGATGTGATGGGGGATCTCTGATGTGATGGAGAGACTGGCGATGTGATGGAGAGGCCTCTGATGTGATGTGGGATCTCTGATGTGATGGAGGGATGTCTAATGTAATGTGGGACCTCTGATGTGATGGAGGAATGTCTAATGTGATGGAGGGACCTCTGATGTGATGGAAAGACCTTTGATGTGATGGAGAGACCTCTGATGTGATGGAGAGACCTCTGATGTGATAGAAAGACCTTTGATGTGATGGAGAGACCTATGGTGTGATAGGGGATCTCTGATGTGATGGAGGGACCTCTGATGGGATGGAGAGACCTCTGATGGGATGGAGAAACCTCTGATATGATGGAGAGACCTATGAAGTGATGGGGGATCTCTGATGTGATGGAAGGATGTCTAATGTAATGGAGGGACCTCTGATGTGATGGAGAGACCTCTGATGTGATGGAAAGACCTCTGATGTGATGGAAAGACCTCTGATGTGATGGAGAGACCTCTGATGTTATGGAGGGACCTTTAAAGTAAGAGTAACTTTGTCAAGGCAATGGTGTACATCCTCTGGTTTCTCATTGATAAATCATATTTAGGGGGGGCTCCAGATTTTGTATACTTTTAAGGAATGCCGCAACTGAAAAAAGGTTGAGAAATGTTGTAATACAATATAATTGGATATTTGACTGCTAAAAAATATAACATATGGATCCTATACAATTCTATTCCCTGTTTCTCCAGCTATACAATGTTTCTAGTGATAAGCAATATTAATCTAAATGTTAGCAGCATAACAGTTCATATACGTAAAATTGACAAATATAATTCTGAGTTATGACTTTAGAATTTAGTACCGCAGCAAAAATCTATGTGTTTGTGCACTTGCTGTGCATGTTATGGCTGGAAGCAGCTGCTATTATTTTCTGTAGATGGAGTGTGATTGCGGACATGGCTATGGAGTGTGGAGGTGCTATGTGAATGTATCATGCTGGCTGAACCTATTTGGGCCCAGTGAACCATGTCCTCACATGAGATTGGGCTGTCATGTTGCATCACAATAGAGTGCATTCCCTGGCTCGGTGATGAATTATAACTGTTTGTTTTGATAGATTATATGTATTTGGTGTCATGATTGGATCACCTAGCCAAAGGGCAGAAATATCCGATAAACTGAAATGACACTCAAAATAGATCAGCTTTCATCACCAGAGACTTTACCTTATTACACCTTCTTCCTTAAAGGGGATGCATAGTCTATTTAGTGTTTTAGATATACATAGAAAAGAGAACAACTTGAGGGCAGCAATGCACTACCTTACTCCCTTTTAAAATGTCCTCACTCTTGGTGGCTCCACCGGATGACTTCACACTATCTTGCCTCCGTAAATGGGAGGCTGATCTTGATAGGACCTTCCTGCCCGACCAGGTTCAAAGGATCATCTAATTTGCTCTGAAGTCATCCGTATGCACCCCGCATCCAAGAGAACAACTTCAAGTTGCTCACAAGATCTGGTATCGCACCCCTTCAGTTGTATGCCAATATTCCTCTAAAGTCTCAGATCGTTGCTGGGGGTGCTAAGGGGCACGGGGGACGTTTTTCCATACTTTCTTTTCATGTCCAAGATTGGACCATTTCTGGAGGGAGGTGCAAAGAATTGCCCAAAAGTTTACAGACTATCCGGTTCCAGAGGACCCTGCCTTTTTTCTTCTCCATTGCTCGGATATCCCTGTTAAAGTTTAGAAGAAGTTTGTCCTTTGTCACTTACTTAATGCTGCCAAAGCCTGCATTGCACTACGATGGAGAGACCCGAACCCTGCTCCTATCTTGCTATGGCTGCACAAGGTGGAGGGCATCAACAGGATAGAGCAGTGGTTCTCAACCCTGTCCTCAAGTACCCCCAACAGGCCATGTTTGCAGGTTTTCCTTTATCTTGCACAGGTGTTTAAATCAGAGTCAATGGCTTGGTATTTTGGATAGCTATTTTATCTAAGAGAAATTCCCAAAACATGGCCTGCTGGGGGTACTTGAGGACAGGGTTGAGAACCACTGGGATAGAGGACTTGATGCTGACTGCTCAAGGTAGATGAGAATGGTACTCCACTGGAATATGTTTGCATACTCTGATGAGGGTAAGGACCTAATGGATGACTGTTCTGGGGATTGACTACTCCCAGATCCACAACTGGCTCTGAATATACCAGCCCAGCAACTTCCCTTCTCCCCTCTTTTTTTTTTCTGTCTCTCTTCTCTTCACCTCCCCTGCCTTTTCTTCCTTGTTCCTACTCTTCCTTCATATCCCTACCCTTTTCCACTTATTGTTTAACATAAAATGACATGTCCTGCTCGCTTCTAGTCCTACGTTTCCATCAGAATATGTTCTGTTCCTTGTGCATTATCATTTCTGTTATGGTGTACTTTGACCTTTCTGCTCACACATCTTCTGTAATGTGATCTTGCGGTTGAACATGTCTGGATGCGGTGTGTTGGACACTTTCTTGTTAAATAAAGAATTTGAAAAAAAGAGAACAACTTGATGCAAGTCATTTTATCAGTATTTGGTAATGTTTTAAAAAGCCTTTTTCATTGTATAGTTTGTAATTATATATGTTGTACAGGATGCCAGGGATGGGTCTTGGAATAAGGAGACTCGGCGAGGTTTTAGGTGGGAAAGAGCCTCCAAACCTGACTATGGGTACTGTAGTTCTCAAAAGGTTAACTTGCATTCAAGAGAGGGTTGAAAAGTGTAGGAAGCAGGCAGCAGGTGTCCATGAGGTGGAGCAGGACACACTTGTGAGACGGTGCTCTGTACTGGTTGGGCTGCTGAGATGCTGCTGGACTTGTGGTGAGCAGGCAGGGACTTTAAACCCTGTTATGGGACAAGTTTGTACTGGCAGTGAGCCAATGTTTTGATTTTTACCAGAAGTTGATGGACTTTTTGTTATGTGTATGCTGAAGAAAGTTGTTTTGTTTTGTCTAATTTTGAAAGATAAAGATTGTTTGCTTTTACCAATACAGCTGGCTGCTGATCCAGACTCCCCCAAATATGACAATGTACATAGGGGCAGTCATATCATCTTATTACATTTTGTGACAGTACAAGACTCTATCACAGTGTGAGAAGGGTTAAGTGGCACCCAGGTTTCTCAACCACACAAGTTGAAGGGCTCCAGGATACATGTTTGCTACTGGGGGAACTGGTTCTTTAGTGTCCTCCTAGATTAGTAAGTCCTGATATGGGGCCTGTAGGCTTTGTAGAGACTTGGTAGGGATGAAGTCTCCAATCTTGTCTCCATTTTTTTCCAGTAGCCAGTGCCCTTATTGGGCAGGTTTGCACAACCCTTTTGAGTTGTGTGTTTGCAATACTTCAGTGCGTCTCACTCCCCAAAAAGGCATTGGTGCTGCAAGGGAGCAGCAAGGGTTATGCACCCACTGAAGGTGTATGGGCATGAGTACCGACCAGGCGGAAGCCTGTAAGTGACAGCCATTATAAAAATTTGGTCTGAATGGACCAAGATAGCATAATTTATGTTTAATGTCAGTGTGTTGCAGATGAATTCCTGCATGGGAAAAACCTTCATGTTTGGAGCTTTCTTTTCCAGGAGAAGTTGAGGGTATATAGAAAAAAAACATACATACTGACCCACCTGGGCCCTAACACTGAGAACTAAGTGATCACATGACCGCTTAGCACTCAGTTCTTGGTCTGTTTAGATCGGAGAGTAGAAACTGTCAGTCACAGCTCTCTGCTCTGCTCCTCCAGCACTCACTGGAGTATTGGGCAGGGGATGGGGTATGGAGCAGTTGGCTCTGTCTCTCATCCTTGTGGTCCCTGGGTGGATATAAATGCTGGGGTATCTTTTTGACACCCATTACAATTGGTTTGGATATGTTAAAAAACACCTTCAGCGTTACAAAAGAAGTCGAGTTGAATGTGACTAACTACTATGAGATAAAATGCAATGTATTTTCCCCATAAAGTAACTCTGTCAAGCAAAAGAGCAAACATCCTAAAGGCCAGTTCCCTGAATTAGATCAGGGACTATACTCACCTTTCCAGTGTCCCTTGTTTCCTACTTTCTCTTCTTTACAGCAGAGCAATCTTCGTTTGCCACTTTGGCATTTAACACTTCTGGGATTGTCAGATTCATGTGTTCCATGAAAGAGGATGAGCCTCAATCTCTTAACCTCCCTAGTGGGGCAAGGCTCTTGAAAGGGACACGGCACTCTTTGGTCTACCAAGGCCAATGCCAGATGGACCCTGCTTCCCAGGGACCTGCCAAAGCTGGCTCTCCAAGTACGTGGTGAGGGTTACTTTGGCTAAGGTGATACAGGGTTCAGAGGATGGAACCACATTGAACCAGAGGGGACACAGGCATCTGACAGTTCCAGTAGTGTCATTTGTCGAAGAGTCCTACAGAGACTGTAGAACCTACAAAGGTAGGAGACACAGGCTGCCGCGGAGGTAATTATATTAGCTCCTCTATTGCAGAGAACCGGCCTTTAGGATTGTTTTGCCTGATAGGGTCACTTTAATTGGAACCAACATTTAAAAATGTTACATTTTTAACTTTACCCTTGTTAAAATTAGTTAAATTAATAACATTGACTTACAAGCTTCATTGCCATTGATGTTAAAAAAAACAACCTTTTCCTCTCATTTTTGTAGACGTCCATCATTGTCTATAAATGCCAACTCTAGGTTCAAACTTAACCAGTTAAGATCCAAATCTATTTTGTTGTCTTGGATATTTTATTGAATGTTACATTTTCCACGAAACTCCTGGATGGGACATAAAGAATACAAACTTTCAACTTATAACCAGAGAAATTCTAAACCATGGGTCAATAGGTAGGGGGCAAAAGGATTTTCCTGGTACCGTCAAAAGCATTACAACCAGATTAAAGTCAAAAAATCTTTATTACATATATAGAAAGTGTACAAAAAAGACATTAAAAAAAACGGCTTAACTATAACTCTAATGTTTTACCCATACTCATGAATATGACATATACAGGTAGGGTGTACATGTGTCATATTCATGAGTATGGGTAAGACATTAGAGTTATAGTTAAGTTGATATATATGTAATAAAGATTTTTTGATTTTAATCTGGTTGTAATGCTTTTGACGGTGTCAGAAAAATCCTGTTGCCCCCCCTTTCCTATTGTCTCATGGTTTAGAATTTATAATTTTAGGATGTAGGTACCTTTTCTACAAATTCTCTTGGTAAGAGCACTAATGTATTTCCACATTATAACTAGAGAAGAATACCATGAAATAAAAATAACTATAAGAGGTACATGCCTGACAATATATCCACATCAGCAAGAGTATATATGTGTACACTAAACATTAAATATTCAGAGATAATTGCTTTGGAGTTTGGTAAAGTAGACCCAACGGACAAATGCATTTTAGTTCCAAGGGATCATATAGGACAGGAGAAGATTTGTAATCAATCCAATCCATGGCTGCCAATTTATTTTAAATAACAGCATGGAATCAGAGCAGATTACGTTTATGATTTTCACACAACACAATCGACTCTTGACTGTCGAGAGGATTGGAGACTTCCACAATGTGGCTATGTGAAGTTTGGCAGCCATGGCCATATTCTGAGTTCATTTGTGGCAAAGATTTTTCACTCCTCCTGGGTCTTTGTCACCTAGCAGGAGGACTATGGGAAATTTTTGAAAAGTTCTACAAACTAGATAAATAAAACAATGACTCTGGCAGCGAAAGTGGTAAACAGTCTCTCCTGCTTAGAGCAAGGTGGGTACAGACCTAAAACCTAAGATCACAAGCTATATGACTGCGCAGTGAGCATTTTATGTTATTAGAGACTGCAGATAGCTTGTTGTTTCCAATCCGACGAAACTGGTAGACTTGCTGTGAGATAAGTCAATCAGTGAGCCCAGGCCATAATCTTATTTCTTGCCCAAAACCATAAAGCTGAACATGCCTGCTCTGTGCAGAATAATAATAACAAATTATAATGTCTTCTCTTATTAGCTGCTACAGAGAAAACCTTGTTATTTGTGAGGGTAATCCTTTAGCTTTCTATGCCTCACATTGAAGGTATGATAAGAAATGCTGTAATATTAATCCATGCATGGTGTAAAAGACGGAAATTGTTAATTACTTATCAGTCATGTTTCCAGTCTGCAGCAGCCCCCCCCCCCCCCCCCCCCATAAGGTAATCTGTTGTCTCCTTGTCTTGCTGTATGTTTTGTTTCATTGTGAAGGTAATGAGATGCAACCCGACAGTAATGAACTTATTGCAAACAGCCCTCTGCACGTACATGTATCTGGAGAACCAAAACATGGAAATAATACTAATTAGCAACCAAGTACTAAGCTAATCATAGACGTGAGAACATTCTTATCCCATCTTGACACTTTTGGCTAAATAAGAAAACATTTTAACGTGAGTGGCAGCAGCAATGTAGGCTGCCCCCTGGCTGTCCCTTATAGTCATTACTCTGCTAGGGGCCTACAGAGATGCCCATACAGACCCATCTTGTCTAGTACAGATGGCTAAGTCTGAAACCCAACAATGCCTTCTCCCTGGTCTGCTATTGATCAGGAGTTACCCACTTGCAAGACTTTGCATTTCTTTTGTTATTGCAGGCTATGCCTCTGCCAATCTCCCCATGCACCTGACGCCAATGAGACATGGGGGCCAAGGTCATTTGACACGTTTTTCCGTTTGAGGAGCCCTCTTCTCACCGCCTGAAGGGTAGACCTCTTTCCACTAGCCACCACCAACTCACGACCTGACCAAGTTTACACTAGTTACTTGTATTCAAGATCTTGCACACCAACATCAGTGTGTAGTATATTATAAGTCACACCCATGCATCCACCTTTGGCCTAGCTATGTAAAGGCATCCCCTCGAATAACACCACTCCAGCCAGAAGCAAAGCCCAACTTTGTTACTGAGTGCTTAAAAAGTACATCTGCCACATCCTGGCTGTATAATGGAACATTAAGCATCACTAGGAACATCTGTTACAGTCCAGTACCCCTACTCAGTGGAATTATAGGAAGAAGCCTGTTCCCAGGGTCAGGGGTGCATTCTAGTGCATCGGTCGCCAACCAGTGGTCCACAAGAAAACTTTGGTGATCCCAGGGCTTCTGCCGCAAATCAACATTGTGGCGGATGTACACAGCCCAATGTTGTTTCCAGCGTTCTGCTCGATGCGCGCTGACAGTCAATACTGTCAGCGCACATTAATATCTGATACCTCCACTGTAGTTCAGGCTCCTGTGAACTCAGAGGGAGGCGCCGGGAGTAGGGCAGAGAGCGGGAAGTGAAGAAGGAGGGCAGCGCTGATCACAGACTGTGGGAGGGAGCACAGAGCTTGAGCACATGACTAGATAAGGAGGTGAGATCCAATGATGAGTCTGTGTAAGGCAGCAGTGTGCCGGGGGCCGAGAGCCGGAGCATTGTGTGTATAAGGTAGCAGTGTGATCCAGGGGGAGGGGGGCAAAGAGTCGGATCATTATGTGTATAAGAAATGTAAAATTCACGTTCGTGGTCTGCAGGATTAAAAATTGTGAGTTTAGTGGTCCGTGAGGTCCGAGAGGTTGGCAACACTGTTCTAGTGCATCTGGCAGAGTTCCTGGGAAAGCTCATTCTAGGAGAAGCCCACATAGGGTAACCAAAGTCACCAGTGCTCTGCCCTAGCTCTCTATTCTGTTTAGGCCAATTGCAATCTTCTAAAACACCTTCCGCTCTAAATATAGGGAATTCTGCCAGAGAAGGCAGACCTGAGTTATCAATTCCAGATTGTAGCTAGGAGGAGCCCTAGTAATAGTAAAGGAAACATGTTAACCCCATCCTACAAGTAAAAGAAATATGATATATCTGTGCTCAAATCCCAATAGTTTGTAGATGTATACAATCCATCAGGTGCTAAAGGAATGTGACCACAAGTTAACACTACAAATTCTGGATGAACCCTCTGCACACTGATATACTGTAAACCCTTTCTAGCATACTTTGCAATTAAAAAAAAAAAACAGGGATTTTTAGTTCACACATATTGCAATACATGTTTAAGCTGGCCAACTGCATCAAAGTAATCCCTCTATGGCCAGTCCCTAACCAGCTCTGCAAAATGCAAATGCTACAGTGGATATGGTGCTAATATGGGACAAATAGACACAAGTTGGGGGAGAGCTACAAGGTTCAAGCCTGGCCACTTGTGTCTATTTTCCCCATATTGGCACTATATCCATGGCCATAGAAGACTTACTTTGACACAGTTGGCCAGCTTAAACATATATTGCAATATGTGTGAACTAAAGATCCTTGTTTTTTCATTGCAAAGTTTGCTAGAAAGGATATATAGTAGTGTGCATCTAGAATTCCCATCCTGCACAGGTGAAAAGTTCCTCCACCCCCACCCCCCCCCCCCCCAACCTTATAAATCCTGTTATTAAATAATTTTATAAACATGCAGTACTGTACATGGACAACCTGAGTGTTTGTGTGTTCACAACATGAAATATCTCTGCACTTCTTCCATGTCTATGCACATTTCTATGCTGTAGTGTTTTAATAAAGGCTGTGTTTAGCGCGCCTCATACTTGAGTTACATTTAGTTGACTCAACCCCATTAAATGATATGGAGGAACAATGTCACATTCTTCATGGGGACAACAGTTTAGTGGTTAGTACTAGGGCTTTGTAGTGCTGGGGTCCTGGCCAGAGCCAGATATTCCACAATAGACCAGTTAGGAGTCCAAATCCTGGTGGATGTCCAGGAAACTGGGTTAGGTAATACTGAGTTTTGATTCAATGTTCAAAGCTAGAGTTTAGGGTGCACTGGTAAAGAATATACATCAAACTACAAATCAACTCTGAATTTTGAACACTATTAACCCATAAAGTATACAGATCTCACAATACACACTTAAAATTTATGGGTCAGTAGAGTCAAAAATTCAGGGCCTATTTATGGTTTGAATTGGATGCCCAGGAAACCCAGCCACAAACTTTCTGCTTCTCCAACAAACTAGGGGGACAGCGCAGTTGGCCAAAGCTGCGCACCTGCCTGTCGCTTCACAGGGGAAGGCCTACCAGTAGGCAGCTGGTGATTTTTGGGTAGGGGCCAAGCATGTACGAAAAATGCAGTTGGGATGACTTTTCTGTCCCTACTGCATTCCTTATGAATGCCAGTCGAAAAAATGGGGTTGGGGTGTGTGAAACTGCTACCTTACCTAGGGTTTGATACAACCTTGATTTTTCCCTGGTTCTGGTGCTGGCTCATACCAGGTCCCTGTGTGCAAGGAGCTCATATATTCTCCTTGCGTTCATGTAGGGGTCCTCGACTGGAATGTTCATGTAATTCCAAACAATATTTGTCTGTGGTAATCAAGAATGGACTTCTGCGCTACTAAAGTGAATGTTGAGTGTTGTGTGGAATGCCGCAAAAATCAAAAAAGTGTACACCACTCACTAACTTAAATCCAAGAATAACACACTCAATACTTGTGCCTGTGATTTTGCGCAAACCTAAATACTTAATCGAACATAAATGTGAATAATAATAGAATCAAATAAATCAATTAGTCCATAAAGTGAAAAATCCGTGACTGTTGTGTAAATCAATACGGTGAGTACAAATGAGTGAACAGTCTATACAGTGATAGAACAAAAAGTGACAGAGTGCGTTGCTAGTAGATCTCGTGACTTTCGTGGTATTGGATACCCACTAGGGGCTCCCAGAACTCTCACCTTCCTGGCATTAGTAAAATGCCTTTATGTATCCATCCGGGGCTGCACTTGTTCCAGTCCCAGCGGTGTAGTTGTTCTGGTGCGTCTTATGGGGCGATGTGATATGACGTAACGCGTAGGACGTAACGGACGTAACCGGATACACAACAGCGCGGACCGGAAGTGACGTAGCGGGGATTGTAAACATTACTGTTTGAATTGCTGATTCTACACTACTCTAATGTAAGCGGATACTTTTAAATAAAACTTCGGTTCTAAACGTTATTACCCTATTGGAGTCTCCTCCTTTCTGATTACCCCCCTCATGTGGAGTTTAGTCACCGGAGAGGACGCTATCGCCCCATAAGACGCACCAGAACAACTACACCGCTGGGACTGGAACAAGTGCAGCCCCGGATGGATACATAAAGGCATTTTACTAATGCCAGGAAGGTGAGAGTTCTGGGAGCCCCTAGTGGGTATCCAATACCACGAAAGTCACGAGATCTACTAGCAACGCACTCTGTCACTTTTTGTTCTATCACTGTATAGACTGTTCACTCATTTGTACTCACCGTATTGATTTACACAACAGTCACGGATTTTTCACTTTATGGACTAATTGATTTATTTGATTCTATTATTATTCACATTTATGTTCGATTAAGTATTTAGGTTTGCGCAAAATCACAGGCACAAGTATTGAGTGTGTTATTCTTGAATATTTGTCTGTGGCCAGTCCTAAAGCATATCTCTTGCACATGGAACAAGGTCACAGTGTAGAAAAGCAGTGTCACGCCTACCCCTAACGCAGGTGGTCTGACACTATAGCTGGCTTCTGTATTCGTTCACCTATAACTGCCCCCTTTCCCATAAGGCAAGCAGGCCTACTGGTACTTTGTTGCCCCCATGTCTTATACACAATGCAATGCTGGCTACCAATCCAGGGCAGGCACGAATTATGCAAAGCAAACAGATACTTGCAGTTTTTCAGGCAGGCAAGGTTCAGAATAGTCATGGTCAAAATCCGAAGTCAAAAGGCAAGCAGAGTTCAGAGAATAGTCGATATCCAAACTGAGGTCATCAACGAGGTAATCCAATCTGGCAGAGCAGGACAGACAAACAGGTAGCTTGATCAGGTATTACACATGCTTTCATAGGCATGAGACTGCAAGGTTGGCTGGCTTAAATCGGGTTTGGTCTCCACCCAGAGACTGGCCACATTAATCACCTTGCAGGTGGACAGACAGAGAAGGAGAATGTCACAACCAAAACCAGGATGCTGGAATGAGGAGCACTAGACGCTCCTGACAAGCAGATTAAACACAGCAGAAGTCTGTTTTGGCAGCATCAACAAATATTCTATTTAACTTATCCGACAGATATAACAAAAATGTTCAATGGCAGACCACAAATAGCAAATACGAGAAGTTCATTATTAGGGCTTACAGACGCTTTAGCTGTTAAAATCCCTGGTGTCACTGACTGTTCTGGCAATGGAATGAAGTGTTTGAAGACAGGCAATTATCTCTCCAGTTCATATTCTTGGTTGGATCTCCTTTAAGGTTGCAGTCTGATGGTACAACCTTTGTATATTAACCATTGCAACTTCCATCAAACTGTGCAGTTCATTTAATTTATATCCAGAAGAGCAGAGGCGGCTCTAGGCTTTGTGAGGCCTTAGGCATAAGCTAGACATGAGGCCCCATTAACGTCTATAATGGGAAAAAAATAATAATTCAAGCAATAAAAATTAATTGCATATATTAAGAGTACTGGTGTCAGTACTTTCTATCTCAACGCTGGTGTCAGTGTGCTCCATCACACCAGTACTGAGAGCACACTGACACCAGCACTGAGCTAGAGCACACTGACACCAGCGCTGAAAGCACACTGACACCAGCGCTGAAAGCACACTGACACCAGTGCTCTTAATATATGCAATTAATTTTAATTAATACTTAGTACTGTGCGCTGGGGTCAGTGCTCTCAACTCCCCAGTCGCATGCACATACACCCAGTCACCTGCACACCCCCCAGTCACCTGGACACCCCCCAGTCACATGTACACCCCCCAGTCACATGTACCCCCCTGGTCACATGTAAACCCCCCAAGTCACCTGCACCCCCCAGTCACATGTACACCCCCCAGTCACCTGCACACCCCCCAGTCACATGTACCCCCCCCCCAGTCACCTGTACCCCCCCAGTCACCTGCACACCCACCAGTCACATGTACCCCCCCAAGTCACCTGCACACCCCCCAGTCACATGTACCCCCCCAGTCACATGTACTCCCCCAGTCACATGCACACCCCTCAGTCACATGTACCCCCCAGTCACATGTAGCCCCCCAGTCACATGTACCCCCACACAGACAGGCTACAGCGTACTGGAATTGGCTCCGCCTCCACCATGGAAGCCCCACCCTCAGTCACCTGTACCCCCCAGTCACATGTACACCCCCCAGTCGCATGTACTCCGCCCCAGTCACATGTACCCCCCCAGTCACATGTACCCCCCAGTCACCTGCACCCCCCCAGTCACATGTACCCCCCCAGTCACATGTACCCCCCAGTCACATGTACCACCTAGTCACCTGTATCCCCCAAGTCATCTGCACACCCCCCAGTCACATGTACCCCCCCAGTCATTTGCACACACCCCAGTCACATGTACCCCCTCAGTCACCTGCACACCCCCCAGTCACATGCACACCCCCCAGTCACATGTACACCCCCAGTCACCTGTACCCCCCAAGTCACCTGCACACCTCCCAGTCACCTGAACACCCTGCAGTCACATGTACACCCCCCAGTCACCTGCACACTCCCCAGTCACATGTACCCCCCAGTCACCTGTACCCCCCCCAGTCACATGTACCCCCCAGTCACCTGCACACCCCCCAGTCACATGTACCTCCCCAGTCACCTGCACCCCCCAGTCACATGTACCCCCCCAGTCACCTGCACCCCCCCAGTCACATGTACCCCCCCAGTCACCTGCACTCCCCAGTCACATGTAGCCCCCCAGTCACATGTACCCCCCCCCCCAAGCCCATGTACCTCACACATAGCAAGGCTCTGTCCCCTCACAGCTCAGTCAGTCAGCTGCACACAGACAGGCTACAGCGTACTGGAATTGGCTCCGCCTCCACGACGGAAGCCCCACCCTGGAAGGAGGGTGGACTACGCGATCCTGTGCTGAGGTGCTAGCTGTGCCCTTGCACAAGATATCAGCTGAAAGGATGGACAGGATTTGCTGGCAGGCCGGGCAGTTGATGGTCTCTGTGTGTGTGTCTGCTGGTGTTCTGACAAGAAGGACACCTGCTGTTCCAGTGGAGTTTTCTTGAAAGGAGTGGAGACTGGGCAGTGCCCTGGTGGGACAGGGTGTTACAGAGCAGAGAGGAGGCGGACTGACTGTACTCTGAACGAGGCGGCACGAAGCTCCGCTGACTGTACCTGGGACTGATGTAGTATGAGGATAGCCAGAGGCGGTTCTTTAGGCAAAGTAGGTGGCGGCGAGGCCCCTGGGAGGGCGGGGCCTTAGGTGACCGCCTACTTTGCCTAATTAGAGAGCCGCCTCTGCAGAAGAGGACTGCTTTAAAATTCAAAGTTGTTATTAAATCTAAAGGATATTTTAAATTGTGTAATGTGAGTCGCCATATTTAACCGTTTCCTTAGTCTCCTCTTGGATTGCATTTAGAACATGGATTGTTTATTTGTTGTATTTTGAGTATTAAAATCAGAACAACTAACTAATGTTGTACTAAGGAGGGGTTATAGGACTCTCTACTCTTATATAATGATTGGGAATAGGCATACTTGTCTCACCTATTGGCTTCCTTGAATGCAATTTGTTTTATACCTCACGTTTGGTTTTCTTGTGTTCATTGTTATGGCGCAATTCCTCAAACTGATACAATTTTTTTTGTGTTCTTTTCTTATATTATGTTAAAAAAATACACTTTTATAAAAACGATAAACTATTGGGACATGGCTAATGCCAACGATATATAATTTACTCGCACTCGATGTGGAACTCTTTTTTTTTTATGTCTACTAGATCTCACACAGTAAATGGGACACAGTTTGGTGATTTTAATCTTAGGCTATTGAGTGATTGATGGCAATCAGCTAATTTGTAACTCAACACAAGTCTCTGGAAGCATTTAGTAAAGGAATGATGAGAGGAAACAGAGAACAAAGCTTTCAGTGTTTTCAAATGTTATATAAAAGACAGTGTCCCTGGCATCCCTTTAAATGACCATGGACTTTGCTGATCCATGCCAGCAATCTGTAAGCCATCCTTGATAGCTTGCACAACAAAGGGATGCCAGATTGCCATTATATACGTACTGTATATATGTATTGTATGTATCTGTATGCAGAAAGGCCTGTGTCTGGAGATGGCTTCATCATGAAAAGTTTAGCATCATTATAGATCCCAGTATAGAAGATAGCTGATGTGAAGGAAAGGATGAAAGTCTAGATCGGTGGTCTCCAAACTGTGGCCCTGGGGATGCGGCCCTTTGTTTGCCTTTATCCGCCCCTTGAGGCTTCATTCCTGCCACTGACACCAACAATGGGGCATAATTTCTGGCAATGACAGCAACAATGGGGCACTATTCCTTCCACTGACACCAACGATGGGGCATAATTCCTTCCACTGACACCAACGATGGGGCATAATTCCTTCCACTGACACCAACGATGAGGCATAATTCCTTCCACTGTCAACAAAAATGGGGTACTATTCCTCCCACTGACATCAACTTTTCGTCCCCCAAATACCAAAGATTGTGCATCGTTAACTCCCACTGCGCACAGTCCAGCCCCCTAAAGTCTGAAGGACAGGAAACTGGGCCTTTCTGTAGAAAGATTGGAGACCCCTGATCTAGATTAACAAACTTTTTGTTTTGCCTGAATATATTTAATTACATATTTAACCTATTAAATTAGATTTTATATCATGTCTTGATAATGTTTTATTCTTAATTTATAGGACCCCAAGTTACGAGAACAGTTGGAAGTTGGGAGCTTTGGAGGAAGGTTGGAGTATCGCATGTTTACCATCGTCTACGGTCCTGATCTGGTCAACATCTCATATTTGAACTTAGTAGCATATCAAGATGAAATTGCCAAGGTGAATTACAGTTATTGTTTTTTATGTATAAATTAGAAATGCCAACATTTTTTATTGTAATTCATTGGGAGTCATACATTTCAGTGTAAAGATAGCACAGGAGCTTGTTCAAGGAAATCCTCCAGTGTGCCATAGGCCCAGTAACTGATGAGAATCAGTCATTTGGGAGCAAGACGCCATTGGGTGCAGACATAGGACTTCAATTAGAGGTTTAAATAGAACCTTTATGGCTCCTGTGCAAGAAACCATGAAGGGTCCTGACCCCTGGGTTTGGCCCCTCCCTCCAAGCCCAGGGCCCTTCCCTCTGAGACCAGTGGCGGAATGCCTGGGCCTGGTCACAAGTGTGACCTTTGCAACCCTGGTAGTTCCTCCACTGGTGTCGGAAGTTTTTTTTCATTTTGTTTATTTTTGTATTCTTTTTTTTACCATTTTATTATTATTTTTTGTTACAATTTTATTTTTTATTATTTTTTGCAATTTTATTAGGAGCCCCATTGGGGGACTTTGGTGAGATATCAGGGGTCCAAGCAAACCTCTGATGTTTTTCCTTTCAGACAGAGAAAAGAGATTGAGGACACAGCCCTCAATCCCCATCTCTGCAGCCTCAGCTGCACAGAATGAATGAATAGGAATAGCTCTGTACAGACCTTCCTGTTCATTTACAAGCTGAAGCGTAGTAAACACAGTTTACTACGCTTCAGTTATGCATGGACAGAGTCAGTGATTGGTACCGATCACTGACTCTGTCCATTCAGAAAGGAAAGTGGCCAGTAAATTAGTTATGCCCCTTCCGCACTCTCCATTCTGACACATAGGAGAGGGGAAGCCGGCAGAGCTGCAGGGGGACACAAGGGCCCGGGGGCAGCAGAAAGAAGAGGAAGCTGGATAGCAGTGGTGGCTGGAATAAAGAGGAACTGATCCCCTTCATTTTCCTCCTGCAGCCCCTGAATGCCTGCGGGAGGGAGATGAGGAGAAGCAGGCTTTCAGCAGGTGCAAGAGGAAAATGTAGGGGATTGGTTCCTCTATATGCCACCCCTCCTATCCAGGTTACAGAGGAGCCTCACGGGCCTACTGGAGCATGGGGCTAGGTCGTAATTGAAGGCCCTGCGACCTCTGTAGTTACGGCCCTGACTTCAATGTTTATCCCTGGACAGTATCATTTCAGCTTGAGTAGGCTTGATGTGAATTGATTTTTTTTTTCAAAGTGGGAATATTATTATAGGTACACAGGGAGCTGTAACTTGGCTCGGGTGCCCCCATAGCAGGCTGCTTGCTGTGGGGGCACTCACCAGGAGGGAGGGGCCAGAAGAGCAGAAGTGGAGGATCCGGGCTGCTCTGTGCAAAACCAACTGCACAGAGCAGGTAAGTATAACATGTTTTTTTTTTTTTAATATTTATTGGGTTTTGCACAATACAATTATATAGAGCATAATAGCTCTAAAGCATGCTCATATTTTTTTTTTTTTAATGAGGCTTTACAATCACTTTAGGTATTACCTTGGGGAGATGCAGACTAGAATACAATCACTGAGCAGCAAATGGTATCACCTGTGATGTATTTCAGTTATCTTGCAAACCCGGTCGGCCTGTTAGTGGGTCCTAAGGACAGGAGTTGAGAACCACTGCTATAGACCATGGTCCCTACCTCACATGCATACATACACATACTAGGGCCAAATTAAGACAGGAGCCAATTAACTTCCCAGCATGTCTTTGGAGAGTGGGAAAAGGCCCACACAAGCACAGGGAAAACTCCATGCGTGAAGTGTCGTGGTTGGGATGACCCTAGTGCTGCAAGGCAGAAGTGCCTAACACTAAGCCACTGTTGTCACATGGCCAGCAAGGTGGAAATGTTTTATTGACACTTTTTGTTTTAAAGGCGAACAAATACGTTTCTCCAAATTATACTTTTGCAAGTTCACAGAACACTTAATTTAATATATTCCCATTGCGCACCTTCCTGAACAAGGCCTGTAGTAAGGGCTGCTGCAGCAACTACCAGCAGCTTGACACATTGAGTCAACATAAAAGACAACATACACTTTATTAGGTACACCTGTTTAATTGCTTGGTAACACAAATTGCTAATCAGCCAATCACATGGCAGCAACTCAATGCATTTAGGCATCTAGACGTTGTGAAGACAACTTGCTGAAGTTCAAACCGAGCATCAGAATGTGAAAGAAAAGGGATTTAAGTGACTTTGAACGTGGCATGGTTGTTGGTGGCAGACGGGCTGGTCTGAGTATTTCAAAAACTGCTGATCTACTGGGATTTTCACACACAACCATCTCTCGGTTTTACAGAGAATGGTCAGAAAAAGAGAAAAAATCCAGTGAGCGGCAGTTGTGTGGAGGAAAATTCCTTGTTAGGGTCAGAGGTCAGAGGAGGAATGGGCAGACTGGTTCCAGATGATAGAAAGGCAACAGTAACTCAAATAACCTCTCGTTACAACCAAGCTATGCAGAATACCATCTCTGCACACATCGAACCTTGAAGCAGATTGGCTACAGCAGCAGAAGACCACACCGGGTGGCACTCCTGTCAGCTAAAAACTGGAAACTGAGGCTACAATTCGCACAAAACAAACAAAATAAAAAGAGGGCGCTCACAAATTATACATATACGGTATGCAAGTAACATTCCACCATCGTGGATGATCATGTATCCATGAAAATAACCATGGTAACATATCCAAAAGTATAAACAAAATATATGAAAGTATATATAAAAATAACTTGCACAGGCTCATCAAAATTGGACAATAGAAGATTGGAAAGACGTTGCCTGGTCTGATGAGTCTCGATTTCAGCTGCGACATTCAGATGGTGGGGTCAGAATTTGGTGTAAACAACATGAAAGCATGGATTCATCCTGCCTTGTATCACCGGTTCAGGCTGGTGGTGGGGGTGTAATGGTGGTGGGGGGGGGGGATATTTTCTTGGCACACTTTAGCTCCCTTAGTACCAATTGAGCATCGTTTAAACCCCACAGCCTACCTGAGTATTGTTGCTGACCATGTCCATCCCTTTATGACTACAGTGTCCCCATCTTCTGATGGCTCCTTCCAGCAGGATAATGCACCATGTCACAAAGCTCCAATCATCTCACCACTGGACAATGAGGTCCCTGTCCTCCAATGGCCTCCACACTCACCACATCTCATCCAATAGAGCACCTTTGGGATGTGGTGGAACAGGAAATTGGCATCATGGATGTGCAGCCGACAAATCTTCAGAAACTATGCTATTTTGTCACTATGGAGCAAAATCTCTGAGGAACGTTTACAACACCTTGTTGAATCTATGCCACGAAGAATGAAGGCAGTTCTGAAGGCAAAATGGGGTCCAACCCGGTACTAGCAAGGTGTACTTAATACAGTGGCCGGGGAGTGTATATCCACCTCATGGATCCATAATCAATAGTCCAAATGTTTATTTAAAGCAACCACATCACAAAAGAACATATGCAACATTTCAAGGCCACGCAGGACCTCTCCTCTTAGTCAGTATGTAAAGCACTGCATACATTGGTGGTGATTAAGAAGACTTAATCAGATAAAGTGGATAGAGTCGCAGTAAGAGTAGTGTGATGCATCGATATGGCCAGGAGATGATGTCAATTTAGGTTGTCAGTATTTTTGCTGAATGCAAAATGTACCAGGGCTTATGATGCAGCTAAGCAGTGCGCGGCTGGCCTCTCCTGCTTATGGCGAGCCTTACCATATCGATGCATCACAATACTCTCACTGCGACTCTATGCACTTTATGTGATTAAGACTTCTGGAGTTGTTGCTGAGACTCTTTGGTCCCCCGTTGGCCTGGCCCCATTTGGGTTCTGTTTGGTTTGAGACTGGAGTCCTGTTCGGCGGCGTCCCTCTTCCTCGCTCGCTGGCACGTCCCCAAGCGGCCTTTTTTCTTGTTTCTCTCTGCTTTTGAGCTGTGATTTCTACTTGTTGAATCGCCACCACATAGGAAAAATCCTTGGAAAACTTGGAACTGCATAACCTACCCTGTTTCCCCGAAAATAATACCTAGCGTGATTGTCAGTGATGGCTGCAATATAAGCCCTACCCCCCCAATTAAGCCTTACTCTGTTTCCCCAAAAATAAGCCCTACCCTGAAAATAAGATCTACAAGAACTTTAACTAGGGCTTATTTGGGGGGTAGGGCTTATATTGCAGCCATCACCGAAATCACACTAGGTCTTATTTTTGGGGAAACAGGGTATATCCCTAAAGGCTTTCATTACATTTATGTTAAAACTCATTGGAATTTCTTCTGTCCTGTCACCAATGGACAATTGATTATTAGGTTATCCACCGGTTTGGTCCAGTGCTGCTATTTATGCTATGTGTTTGTTTTTATTGATACAATTTTTATTTGATGTTATATTAATAAACTTTGTACTTTTATGAATCATTACTCCCTGTTTCTGGTCCGTTAAAGTCCCACTCTTTGAGGAAATCCTTTCTGTTCATTGTATGTACTAGGGATGTGGGCAAGAAACAGTCTATCCAGGTAGCTGGCAAATATTTATCCTTGTTCTACAAATCTAACCCTGTTTGCAGTACCGCCGGGTCGGCTTAAAGAGTCTGGTACTGTCAAGCTGTTCTACAACCTAAAACGTGTTAAATAGCTACTGGCTGCTAGGTCTGTGTAAGAGGCCTATCCAGGAGTTCTACTGGCTGCTAGGTCTGTGTTAGAGGACTATCCAGGAGTTCTACTGGCTGCTAGGTCTGTGCAAGAGACATATCCAGGAGTTCTACTGGCTGCTAGGTCTGTGCAAGAGGCCTATCCAGGAGTTCTACTGGCTGCTAGGTCTGTGCAAGAGGCCTATCCAGGAGTTCTACTGGCTGCTAGGTCTGTGCAAGAGGCCTATCCAGGAGTTCTACTGGCTGCTAGGTCTATGTGAGAGGCCTATCCAGGAGTTCTACTGGCTGCTAGGTCTGTGCAAGAGGCCTATCCAGGAGTTCTACTGGCTGCTAGGTCTGTGTGAGAGGCCTATCCAGGAGTTCTACTGGCTGCTAGGTCTGTGTGAGAGGCCTATCCAGGAGTTCTACTGGCTGCTAGGTCTGTGTGAGAGGCCTATCCAGGAGTTCTACTGGCTGCTAGGTCTGTGCAAGAGGCCTATCCAGGAGTTCTACTGGCTGCTAGGTCTGTGTTAGAAGTCTATCTAGGAGTTCTACTGACTACTAGGTCTGTGTGAGAGGCCTATCCAGCATACCTCCCAACCGTCCCGGATTGCCCGTGAAAGTCCCGCTGTGGGAGGTCTGTCCCGCGTCCCGGGCAGCTTCATTCCGGGACAATACAATGTCCCGGAATTGCCCCACTGGCCGATCTGATGCCCCCCTAAAAATTGCCGCTGTCCCTCACTGCCTGCTGTACTAGTTTTGGCCGCGACCGCTTCATTTCACCCCCAGACGCTGCCTGGCTCACTGCCAAAACAACTGGTTGCTAGGCATGGCCCGCCTGGCGTCTAACAACCAGTGACGTCACGACAAGGAGGAGAGTGGAGCCCCAGCATTTAGCCAAAGGAGGAGTCCTCTTCGCGCCTAAGCTCCGCCCCGGCTCCGCCCCTAACTCCGCCCCCGACTCCGGGTCTTCCCTGAGTGGAGCCCCAGCATTTAGCCAAAGGAGGAGTCCTTTTCGCGCCTAAGCTCCGCCCCTGACTCCGCCCCCGACTCCGCCCCCAACTCCGGGTCTTCCCTGAGTGGAGCCCCAGCATTTAGCCAAAGGAGGAGTCCTCTTCGCGCCTAAGCTCCGCCCCCGGCTCCGCCCCTGACTCCGCCCCCGACTCCGGGTCTTCCCCGAAGGCTGTTCCTGCGCTGGAATAAAGGTAGGAGAAATGCTCCCTGCACTGCCCTGACTCTGAGTACACTCATGGTAACTCTGCTCCCTCCCATACACTGCCCCTCTCCAGTCATGCTGTACAGTCCCCCCATACTGCCCTCCACTACCCCCCCCCCATTATACTGCCCCCCTCCCATTTTACTGCCCTCCACTACCCCCCCATATACTGCCCTCTACTACCACCCCTCCCATCATACTGCCCCAATCCCATCATACTGCCCCCCCTCCTATTATACTGCCCTCCACTGCCCCCCCTCCTATTATACTGCCCTCCACTGCCACCCCTCCTATTATACTGCCCTCCACTAACCCCCCCATTATACTGCCTTTCACTGCCACCCCCACCCATCATACTGCCCCCCTCCAATTATACTGCCCTCCACTGCCATCCCTCCTATTATACTGCCCTCCACTAACCCCCCTCCCATCATACTGCCCTCCACTACCACCCCTCCCATAATACTGCCCTCCACTAAACCCCCTCCCATTATATTGCCCTCCACTACCATCCCTCCCATCATACTGCCCTGCACTAACCCCCCCTCCTATTAAACTGCCCTCCACTACCGCCTCCTCCCATCATACTGCCCTCCACTACCTCCTCTCCCATCATACTGCCCTCCACCCCATCATACTGCCCTCCACCCCATCATACTGCCCTCCACTGCCTCCCCTCCCATCATAATGCCTTCCACTGCCTCCGCCCCCAACATACTGCCTTCCACTGCCACCCCTCCCATCATACTGCCCTCCACTGACACCCCCTCCCATCATACTGCCCTCCACTGCCACCAACTCCCATCAAAAACTGTAAAAAAACTCTAAAAAATAAAATGGATAAAATATAATGGTAAAAAATAATAACAAAAATAAAATAACAACAATAAAAAAAAACTACTGATCCTGTTCACTGCCCTACTGATTATGTCTACTGCCCTACTAACCACGTCCACTGCTCTACTGACCACGTCCACTGCCCTACTGACCATGTCCACTACCTTACTGACCACTTTCTCTGCCATACTGACCACTTTCTCTGCCATACTGACCACTTCCACTGCTCTACTGACCATGTCCACTGCCCTACTGACTGACACCATTCACAGTCCACACTGACACCACTGGCGGAACTACCAGCAAAGGTTGCACTTGCAACTAGGCCCTGGCCTTCTGCCCCCATGGCCGGGCCCAATCTGCTGTGGGACCATGAAGGGTGATGGGATCAGTGGGAAGGGCTCTGGGCTCGAAGGGAATGGCCCATGCTGGAGGTCGGGGGGGCCCTTCATGGTTTCTTGCACCAGGGCCCCTGAAGGTTCTAATTACGCCTCTGCTGCACCCTGTATACAGCTCATCCAGTACCCTGTGCCCTGTATATAGCTCGTCTCAGAACCCCGCACCCTGTATATAGCTCATCCCAGAACCCTGCACCCTGTATAAATCTCATCTCAGAACCCTGCACCCTGTACATAGCTCATCACAGATCCCTGCACTCTGTACATAGCTCACCCCAGAACCATGCTCTCTGTACATAGCTCAACCCAGAACCCTGCACTCTGTACATAGCTCAACCCAGAACCCTGCACTCTGCATGCAGCTCACTCCAGAACCCTGCACAATGAATGCAGCTCACCCCAGAACCCTGCACTCTGAATGCAGCTCACCCCAGAACCCTGCACTCTGAATGCAGCTCACCCCAGAACCCTGCACTCTGAATGCAGCTCACCCCAGAACCCTGCACTCTGAATGCAGCTCACCCCAGAACCCTGCACTCTGAATGCAGCTCACCCCAGAACCCTGCACTCTGAATGCAGCTCACCCCAGAACCCTGCACTCTGAATGCAGCTCACGCCAGAACCCTGCACTCTGAATGCAGCTCACGCCAGAACCCTGCACTCTGAATGCAGCTCACACCAGAACCCTGCACTCTGTACACAGCTCATGCCAGAACCCTGCACTCTGTACACAGCTCATGCCAGAACCCTGCACTCTGTACACAGCTCATGCCAGAACCCTGCACTCTGTACACAGCTCATGCCAGAACCCTGCACTCTGTACACAGCTCATGCCAGAACCCTGAACTCTGTACACAGCTCATGCCAGAACCCTGCACTCTGTACACAGCTCATGCCAGAACCCTGCACTCTGTACACAGCTCATCACAGATCCCTGCACTCTGTACATAGCTCACCCCAGAACCATGCTCTCTGTACATAGCTCAACCCAGAACTCTGCACTCTGTACATAGCTCAACCCAGAACCCTGCACTCTGCATGCAGCTCACTCCAGAACCCTGCACTCTGAATGCAGCTCACCCCAGAACCCTGCATTCTGAACGCAGCTCACCCCAGAACCCTGCACTCTGAATGCAGCTCACCCCAGAACCCTGCACTCTGAATGCAGCTCACCCCAAAACCCTGCACTCTGAATGCAGCTCACCTCAGAACCCTGCACTCTGAATGCAGCTCACCCCAGAACCCTGCACTCTGAATGCAGCTCACCCCAGAACCCTGCACTCTGAATGCAGCTCACCCCAGAACCCTGCACTCTGAATGCAGCTCACGCCAGAACCCTGCACTCTGAATGCAGCTCACGCCAGAACCCTGCACTCTGAATGCAGCTCACGCCAGAACCCTGCACTCTGAATGCAGCTCACGCCAGAACCCTGCACTCTGAATGCAGCTCACGCCAGAACCCTGCACTCTGAATGCAGCTCACACCAGAACCCTGCACTCTGAATGCAGCTCACGCCAGAACCCTGCACTCTGTACACAGCTCATGCCAGAACCCTGCACTCTGTACACAGCTCATGCCAGAACCCTGCACTCTGTACACAGCTCATGCCAGAACCCTGCACTCTGTACACAGCTCATGCCAGAACCCTGCACTCTGTACACAGCTCATGCCAGAACCCTGAACTCTGTACACAGCTCATGCCAGAACCCTGCACTCTGTACACAGCTCATGCCAGAACCCTGCACTCTGTACACAGCTCATCACAGATCCCTGCACTCTGTACATAGCTCACCCCAGAACCATGCTCTCTGTACATAGCTCAACCCAGAACCCTGCACTCTGTACATAGCTCAATCCAGAACCCTGCACTCTGCATGCAGCTCACTCCAGAACCCTGCACTCTGAATGCAGCTCACCCCAGAACCCTGCACTCTGAATGCAGCTCACCCCAGAACCCTGCACTCTGAATGCAGCTCACCCCAGAACCCTGCACTCTGAATGCAGCTCACCCCAGAACCCTGCACTCTGAATGCAGCTCACCCCAGAACCCTGCACTCTGAATGCAGCTCACCCCAGAACCCTGCACTCTGAATGCAGCTCAGCCCAGAACCCTGCACTCTGAATGCAGCTCACCCCAGAACCCTGCACTCTGAATGCAGCTCACCCCAGAACCCTGCACTCTGAATGCAGCTCACGCCAGAACCCTGCACTCTGAATGCAGCTCACGCCAGAACCCTGCACTCTGAATGCAGCTCACGCCAGAACCCTGCACTCTGAATGCAGCTCACGCCAGAACCCTGCACTCTGAACGCAGCTCACGCCAGAACCCTGCACTCTGAACGCAGCTCACGCCAGAACCCTGCACTCTGTACACAGCTCATGCCAGAACCCTGCACTCTGTACACAGCTCATGCCAGAACCCTGCACTCTGTACACAGCTCATGCCAGAACCCTGCACTCTGTACACAGCTCATGCCAGAACCCTGCACTCTGTACACAGCTCATGCCAGAACCCTGCACTCTGTACACAGCTCATGCCAGAACCCTGCACTCTGTACACAGCTCATGCCAGAACCCTGCACTCTGTACACAGCTCATGCCAGAACCCTGAACTCTGTACACAGCTCATGCCAGAACCCTGCACTCTGTACACAGCTCATGCCAGAACCCTGCACTCTGTACACAGCTCATGCCAGAACCCTGCACTCTGTACACAGCTCATGCCAGAACCCTGCACTCTGTACACACACAGCTCATGCTAGAACCCTGCACTCTGTACACAGCTCATGCAAGAACCCTGCACTCTGTACACAGCTCATGCCAGAACCCTGCACTCTGTACACAGCTCATGCCAGAATCCTGCACTCTGTACACAGCTCATGCCAGAACCCTGCACTCTGTACACAGCTCATACCAGAACCCTGCACTCTGTACATAGCTCATGCCAGAACCCTGCACTCTGTACATAGCTCATGCCAGAACCCTGCACTCTGTACATAGCTCACCCTACAACCCTGCCCTCTGTATATAGCTCATGCCAGAACCCTGCACTCTGTATATAGCTCATCCTACAACCCTGCACTTTGTACGTAATGCACTCCAAACACTGCATTCTTTTATCCTTTTTTTTAAATGAATGTGCTGGGATATGTATGTATCCATGAGACTCTTGCTTGTGCAACAATAATAAAAGCATATTTTATAGATACAAGGAAGCCCAAGTTTTGTTTAATGATGCCCATTAAGCTCCTCCCACTATCAAAAGTTTGACCACGCCCACATTTGCCGCAGCGCGCTATGCAAGGTTACTTCCTTCCTCAAGTGTCCCTCATTCTGAAGTTCAAAAGTTGGGAGGTATGCTATCCAGAAGTTCTCTTGGCTGCTAGGTCAGTGGTAAAGACCTATCTAGGAGTTCTACTGGCTGCTAGGTCTGTGTGAGAGGCCTATCCAGGAGTTCTCCTGGCTAGTAGGTCGGTGTTAGAGGCCTATCCAGGAGTTCTACTGGCTGCTAGGTTTGTGTGAGAGGACTATCCAGGAGTTCTACTGGCTGCTAGGTCTGTGCAAGAGGCCTATCCAGGAGTTCTCCAAACTAGTAGGTCGGTGTTAGAGGCCTATCCAGGAGTTCTACTGGCTAGTAGGTCGGTGTTAGAGGCCTATCCAGGAGTTCTACTGGCTGCTAGGTCTGTGTAAGAGGTCTATCCAGGAGTTCTCCTGGCTAGTAGGTCGGTGTTAGAGGCCTATCCAGGAGTTCTACTGGCTGCTAGGTCTGTGTTAGAAGTCTGTCCAGGAGTTCTACTGCCTGCTAGGTCTGTGTGAGAGGTCTATCTAGGAGTTCTACTGGCTGCTAGGTTTGTGTGAGAGGACTATCTAGGAAATCTACTGGCTGCTAGGTTTGTGTGAGAGGACTATCTAGGAGTTCTACTGGCTGCTAGGTTTGTGTGAGAGGCCTATCCAGGAGTTCTACTGGCTGCTAGGTCTGTGTTAGAAGTCTATCTAGGAGTTCTACTGACTACTAGGTCTGTGTGAGAGGCCTATCCAGGAGTTCTCTTGGCTGCTAGGTCGGTGGTAAAGACCTATCTAGGAGTTCTACTGGCTGCTAGGTCTGTGTGAGAGGCCTATCCAGGAGTTCTACTGGCTGCTAGGTCTGTGTGAGAGGCCTATCCAGGAGTTCTCCTGGCTAGTAGGTCGGTGTTAGAGGCCTATCCAGGAGTTCTACTGGCTGCTAGGTCTGTGTGAGAGGCCTATCCAGGAGTTCTACTGGCTGCTAGGTCTGTGTGAGAGGCCTATCCAGGAGTTCTACTGCCTGCTTTGCCCGTGAGAGGACTATCTAGGAGTTCTACTGGCTGCTAGGTCTGTGTGAGAGGACTATCTAGGAGTTCTACTGGCTGCTAGTCCTTGTCTCTGGAGGTCCCTCCTTGCCCCCAGTATATCCAGGGGGGCGCTACAAATACCTTGTAAGTCATTGTCCAAAAACAAGCAAGCCAATGAAAAGTCCTGATTCTCATACTTGTTCCAGGTCAGCGAAGTCATGAAACAGAGGGTTAAAATGGGTGAGTTCCAGCTGCTTAATAATGCCAGAAGGGTTCCCTCTGATGAGTTAAGCAGTTTTCTCAAATTGACAGTGTTGATCAATATGTCACTTTTAGCATATGATATCACATATTGCAGCTTGATGAGTCAGGCCCGGTATACGTAAAAAGCGGTTGGTTAACCCTCCCTTCATTAGCCGGGCTTTGCTTTTTAAGCCTTTGGGATATAAACTCTGGTGCTTACGTTGACTGATTTATTAATCAAGTTATTCAGTAATCCTGACTGACTTTGTCTGACATTTGCGTCTTTCTTGATGGTGTTTTCCCCATGGTGACATGCAGATTTACAGTAATTAAGTCTGTCAAGGAATGACAGCCCGGTGGGGATTTGTAGTACATATTTATGTACAGCAAGACAGAAGTTCATTACAGTGTTTATAATAGATTTTGTGTGTAAATTGTTACATATGCAATATTTACCTTAATTGAGTTTATACGGTAAAAGAAGGTTTTGTGCAGAAATATTTTTCTCTGGATCATTTGTACTATTTTGTTACTGGCCCATTGACACAATATATTCTTAGGCAATATGAAGAAGGACTCTGGATCCATCGGGGGGGAAAAAAATTATCTCCTAAGCCATTATTTGGCTGGCCGAGCACGTTAATTGCAAGCTTTTGAGGCACTGTGCCTGCAGAAAAGAACTAAACAGTCTCAATAGCATGCAGCGTCACACCAACAGTTCAATGCATTTTCTTTTCTGAAGGAACTTATACTAAGGATTGGCTGCCATTGCCAAATTCTAGAAAAATTAGGGGACTTAAAGTATAACTAAAGGCAAAAGTTTTTTTTTTTAGTTTTAGTTTAGTTTTGCTGTCTGTGGCCCCATTAACCCCTTGTCTAGTGGGCACATTCACCCCCTTCCTGCTCAGGCCAATTTTCAGCTTTCAGCGCTGTCACAATTTGAATGACAATTGCGCGGTCATGCAATACTGTACCCAAATTACATTTTTATCATTTTTTTCACACAAATAGAGGTTTTTTTTATTTTTTGCTAAACAAACAAAAAAAGACCAAAAATTTGAAAAAAAAAAACATTTTTCATTGTTTGTTATAAAATGTTGTAAAAAGGTCATTTTTCTCCTTCACTGATGTGCGCCGTTGAGGCTGCACTGATGGGCACTGATGAGGCGGCAATGATAGGCTGAACTGATGAGGTGGCACTGATGAGGAGGATTTCTTTTTTCTTCTTTTTTTTCTTTGCGTTTATTAAAAGTATATTTTATTATATTTTCTTTAGCGACATTGTATAAAAGGTCCTACAAAAGCTCCAGAAGAAGCCATGATTATGGCGAAACATGTAGAGTCAACCAATTTTTGTACTGTGACCGCATGATCATTCATGTTTTGGTTTTAAAACTTTATTGATTTTTTTTATTCATGTATGTTTAAATACAATTTATGAAATTTGTATTATCAATTTGATTTTATTTTTTGGTACCTCAAAACCCCCATTCTTGTTTCTTGGCATTTACTGATGAGGAGGCACTGATGAGGCTGCAGTGATGGGCACTGATAGGTGACACTAATAGGTGGCACTGATGAGCACTAATAGGTGGCACTGATGGGCACTAATAGACAGCACTAATAGGTGGAACTGATGAGGAGGCACTGATGGGCAGCACTGATGGGCACTGATTGGTAGCTCTGGTGGGTACTGTTGGAACTGCACTGATATTAAGGACAGTGCCCTGATTATCAGTGTACTGTAGATGTCCTTTTCACACAAACCGGTTATCGGCTCTCTTCTCCTCTCCTCAGGCTGTCAGTGTGAGGAAAGGAATGCCGATAATCGACTTGTGTTTAGATTGTGATCAGCTGTCAATGGACACAGCTGATCACATGGTAAAGGGCCACTGTGATTGGCCCTTTATCCCGATCTATGATCAGCTGTGTCTGAAGGATGCAGCGATCACTGAACACGCCACAGGGGGCACATGGCCAGCGCAATCACTGGATGACCTCCATGGACGCCCTCCTGGCAAAGTAAGCCTGTGCTGTAGCCTTCTTTCGGCTATAGAGCGGGCAGGAAGTGGTTAAGGAGCTTCACCCTCTCTTTTTGTCCTGTTTACCATTATTATTGAAAGTGTTGCACATATAATTATTATTACTATTATTATACACAATTTATATAGCGCCAACAGTTTACGCAGCGCTTTACAATGTAGAGGGGTGACAGCACAATTACAGTACAGTTCAATACAAAAGGTACAGGAGGGCCCGGCTCGTATAGCTTACATTCTAAAGGGAGGGGGTGGTGGTACAAAAGGTAATAGCTGCAAAAAATGATTTGATGGGGGTGGCTCAGGGACAGTTGTTAGGTGGGTGTGGGATAGGCTTCCCCGAATAAGTGAGTTTTCAGGGATCTCTTAAAGGTGGACAGGGTAGGGGCTGATCGGACATACCGGGGCAGGGAGCTCCAGAGGATGGGAGAGGCTCTGGAGAAGTCCTGTAGGCATGGGAGGAGGTAACAAGGGAGCGCTGGAGAGCAGGAGGTCATGGGAGGATCGGAGGTGACGATTTGGGCGATATCCGCAGATGAGGTTGGTGATGTAGCTGGGGGCGATGTTGTGGATGGCCTTGTATGTTGTGGTTAGCATTTAGAATTGTATACGGTGGGGGAGGGGAAGCCAGTGAAGGGAATGGCAAAGAGGAGCAGCAGTCACGGATTGGTTAGTAAGGTGTACCAGCAGCATTCATAATAGACTGAAGGGGGGATAGCCTGCGCAAATAAATTCCACAGTGTGATAGAGGCGGGTGAAATTGGGGTGTCTAATAAATGGTAGCTGCAATGACACAGAGGGCATACATTACCCTGGGGGAACAGGGTGCAACTGAAAGGAAGTTCCCAACAAAAACAAGTTTCTGCATTTTCCTTTCCACCTGCTGTGCAGGCCGTGTTCTAGGAAATGTGTCCTTTGGACCAGACTCGAGTCCGTCGGAAAGATTTGAAACATGTTTTATTTCTAGGTCCGTCGGACTTTTGGGGAAAAAAAAGTCAGCTGGAGCCCACACACGATCGAATTGTCCGACGGCGTCTGGTCCATCGGACCAAGTCTGCCGGAAAGTCCGCTCGTGTGTACGCGGCATAACAGTATCTTTAGGGAGTCATGGGTAAGTAGTAATTTGGGTGGCTTGAGGAAACATCCTCTCTATAACAACTGCTCCCTCTGTTAACTAATTGCTGACTGTGCTATAGCCGTGATCGCGGCCGCCACCCGCCCACTGCTGGGCACAGGCGGCGTGCTCTGTGTTTGCAGTGTTCTCCAGACACTGCCGAACACAGATTGAGGTAAAGAGCCAATCAGCAGCTCTTTACCAGGTGTCAGCTGTGTCCAATCACAGCTGATCACGATGTCAACAGAACCCGGTTACCGACTCTCTTCACCACTCCTTCTCACCCTGTCAGCATGTGGAGGAGAGGAGAAAAGAGCCGATAATTGGCTTCTGCCAATCTGTGCCCACCACGGCTGCCAATCTGTGCTCACTACTGCTGCCAATCAGTGCCCACCAGTGTCTCCTCATCAACGTTACCTATCAGTGTCGCCTACCAGTGCCCATCAGTGCCACCTATCAGTGCCCATCAGTACCACTTATCTGTGCCTTAGCAGTGCAACCTATCAGTGCCCATCAGTGCTGTTACGGACTCTGGACACCCTGTTGGGTATCTCCGGCAAGAAACTGCTTCCCAAGTTCTGTAACACGAGACCCTCAAGTCTGGCTATAGTTACCCAAAGAACCAGGCAACACCAGTATTGGAGTACACCAGAATAAGAACTGTTTATTTGAATAAAGGCACACAGAGTAATACACTCAAGGGACAATCCCCCCTTCTTTGAATAATGACACAGGGCAGCTTTACCTCCTCCAGTAGCATGACACAGGTGTATTCAACTGTCCAATAGTAGACCGTCTTTCGGAGGGGCTCCTGGAGAAACCCCCCCCCCCCCCACAGCTTTTCCACATGAACATATACATCCCATAATACTATTCTCCCAAAGCAGACAGACATAATAGAACAATGGGATACAGGCACTTAACAAACACATAGCAACCACCACCCCACCTCAAACCATCCAGCAATGGTCTCTGACGAAAGGTGGACTTTATCTTCACATATTCTTGAGGGATATTGTTCAGAAATATTATTGTCCCACGTGAAAGAGCCCCTTCATTCCCATTTCACACATATTGGCGTAAGTTACTGTAAGTGAACTAAAGATGATGAAGAATTATGGGACACACTCTTACTTTTGTCCCTTTCCTTATCTGAGAATGGCAGACAACTAAATGTACATTGGCAATGTCAGCTTATAGTTTCCCACCAATAAAAGTATTTGCTTACTCTTTTTCCTTATCTATTTCTGGCCAACCTCTTTATTTTTTTCTCTGTAATCTAGTTCCATCAGCAACGGTTTTTGATTTATCATCTGTAAATGCATCTTTGATGCATCTTTAACCAAACATCTTTAACCAAACAAAATTAACATATAACATATTTGGTATAGCTAAATAACTATGGCACAATGTCACAGTAAATAAACATTGGAACACTACACATTACAAATTTTACCAAATTTTAGATTCTTCAGCAAAACATTCTGGACTTAAATACCAGTTAGGGTAAACAGGTATTGCATGACTACAGTCTATGACCTGTACAGTTGGATTTCTGGGAACAGTACTTGGTCGACCCAAAGTAACTATATTTTGTACTGACTGGTTAGAGTTTGTGAATTGTGGACAGGGAGGAACTTTGGCTGCTGAAGGTGTCCAAAGAAGGTAGGTATAGCTTGGAGCCTTGGAGATGTCTGGTGACTCGTCTAGAGAGAGAAATAAGTTCTTTTGCTGCCAGGACCGCTGATAAGGGGGTAGCACCGGTCCTCCTGTATGGGGCCCAGGCTCTATATGCTCAGCAAGGGGCCCATACAGCTTTATGGCAGTTCACTAGACCAGCAGGGTGGGAGCAATTACTGGAACTGATCCCCTGTGACTCGCCCCCTGCATCGCAACCATATGCTGCTCCTCGCCTTGCTGCTTGGTTCCAGTATATGTGCCCCCCCCCCTCTATTCTGATTAACCTCCCCCACAACACAATCAGACCCTCCCTTCCTGCAGCTCCAATTCTCCTTTATTGGTATAACCACTTACGGACCTTTCCGATAACAGTGGTCTCTGCAGTGTATTCGCGATATCACTTTTGTCGGTGGCGGGAGAGGGCCCCCCCCCTCCCGCCACGCTTTGGTGCCCTCCGCCGCTTACCGGATCCGTCGGCAGCGGCGGAGGCGATCGGATGTTACTCCTTGCTGGGTATGGAGACAAGTGAGGGGAAGATGGCCCCAACCCGTCTCCATAACATTGCAGGGTGGAAGTGACGTCAAAACGTCACTACCGCCAATAGCTCTTAAAGGGCCATTTAAAAAAAAAAAATTTAATGCCAAGTTTTTTTTTTGTTTTTTTTTTGCATTTTAGTGTAAAAATGAGATCTGAGGTCTTTTTGACCCCAGATCTCATATTTAAGAGGTCCTGTCATGCTTTTTTTCTATTACAAGGGATGTTTACATTCCTTGTAATAGGAATAAAAGTGACACCATTTTTTTTCAAAACAGTGTAAAAATAAAAATTAAAAGGTAAAATAAATAAGAAAAAAAAATAACAAATTTTTAAGCACCGAGCTCGCGTGCAGAAGCGAACGCATACGTGAATAGCGCCCGCATATGAAAACGGTGTTCAAACCACACATGTGAGGTATCGCCGCGATCGGTAGAGCGAGAGCAATAATTCCTGCCCTAGACCTCCTCTGTAACTCAAAACATGCAACCTGTAGAATTTTTGAAACGTCGCCTATGGAGATTTTTAAGGGTAAACGTTTTCGCCATTCTACGAGCGGGCGCAATTTTGAAGCGTGACATGTTGGGTATCAATTTACTTGGCGTAATATTATCTTTCACAGTATAAAAAAAAAACAATTGGGCTAACTTTACTGTTTTATTTTTTAATTCAAAAAAGTATATTTTTTCCAAAAAAAGTGCACTTGTAAGACCTCTGGGCAAATACGGTGTGACAGAAAGTATTGCAATGACCACCATTTTATTCTCTAGGGTATTAGAAAAAAAAAATATCATGTTTGGGGGTTCTAAGTAATTTTCTAGCGAAAAAAACTGTTTTTAACTTGTAAACAACAAATCTCAAAAAGAGGCTCGGTCCTTAGGCGGTTAAATAAAGTCTCGGGACTGTTTGAAAGTGACCAGCCCCCATCTGTTCACATCCTCACCACATGTCCTGAATGCGACCTCGAGGTGAAATGTCAGCTCACCTGTCCCCTGAGGGTCCCTGATAGCCTCTAGTCTGGAGGGTAAGGTGTGCTTCACCAGTCATTTTCTATTCTATCAAGATCTTTTTGTAACTCACCACAAAGGGGAACTGGCTTCTCGATTCATCACTTCTTGGTGGCTCAGACAAATTATTGTTCATGCCTATGACCTTAATGAGAAAGTTCCACTTTTTTCTGCTAAAGGACACTCCACTAGATTTGCTAGTGCTTCTTGGGCTTTTTTGGCATCAGGGAGCTATTTCTCAGATTATTAAGGCCACCTGGTCTTCCATTCACAAGTTCTACCAGGTGGATGATAAGTCCTCATCTGATGTCAAGAAATGGGTTTTATGTTATGTACAAAATTCCAGGTTTTACCTGCCACTTGGTGCAAGAATACAAGGCAGGTTACAAAGTAAAGATGCAATCATTTGATATGGGATCTTGTTTACAGATTAACAGACCTGTAATGTGGTCATTGGATATACTATATACACCATTCCTTCCCAATTTCACGTCTTCATTTACAGCAATTGCTTAATTTCTTTTTAAAGGTTATCAAAAGACGACACTTCATGTCGTAGTGTACGGTGGACCTCTGACGCGGTTTATCATTAGACATGACTGAGCAGAGAGTTCTAAAAGTGCAATGTCTAGTACTGTGCAAAAATATCTCCCCAGCCTTCAATATGTCATCCTGTTGAACCTCAGATCCGCTTGTATGACATACAACGTCAGAAGTGATTAGGATCAATGTCTGACATTACAGGGTAAAGTTCTAGACACTCAGCAAATTGTAAGGATAGTGATGAATAGACTGAACTGTCATTGATGCTCAAGTCTCCAGCATCTGATATATTGGGACAATTAAGAAATATATTGTGAAATGGTGCTTAGCAAAAATCTTTCATGCAGTAGATGCACATGAGCGAATGTTTTCACTTTTGTCTTTAAAAATATTTAATATGCAGTTATGTTTCTGATTATAAGTCTGGGCACATTTTAGAGCTGGAAGTCAAGAATAGAATATTACAGTGATTCCAGCTAAACATTATAGTTATAGATTTATTAGATGATTGACTCTTGCTGTGCAATTACAGTGTTTTTTTGGGCTTGACAGACAATTAAGAGTTAAAGTGGTTGTAAAGGCAAAGAATGCATGAATGTAAAAAAACCTGTGTGCAACAGCCCCCCCCCTAAACTTACCTGAGCCTGATTCAGATCCAGCGATGTGCACGAGAGCCTTTGCTCTCTTGAGTCTCTCCCTCCTCACTGGCTGAAACAGTAGCGTTAGCCATTGGTTCCCACTACTGTCAATCTCAGCCAGTGAGCCAATGAGGAATGAGCAGGGGCGGAACCCGAGCCACGCGCCATGTGTGAATGGACACACAGAGCAGCGGCTCGAGAGCGAGCCTGCTTGGGTGCCCCATCCTCAATTTCTTGGATCCTCCACCGGCGCTCCTGGCCCCTCCCTTCTGCTGAGTGCCCCCATAGCAAGCAGCTTCCTGCACTAGGCAGGAGGGAGGGGCCAGGAGCGCCGGTGGGGGACCCAAGAAGAAGAGGATCGGGGCTGCTTTGTGCAAAACTATCACACAGAGCATGTAAGTATGACCCGTTTGTTATTTGAAAACAAAAAAAATCTGCCTTTAATATCCCTTTAATCCAGGGAACAAATTAAATCAACTGCGAATTAATTAGAGACCATTGCAATTGCGTTAAGGACAAAATGGCTCTTCATGCTAGTCAAATTTAAGTAGTTAAAAAATTTTAAAAATTGTGCCCCCCTCCATGGTTGCGGAGTCTTCCTCCCTGCCAATTAGTGGTGACCAGTCCACAAAGCCTCTGATTTTTCCAGTCACTGACTGTCTGCGTCACTGCCTCCTCTCACCATTGTGAGCCCAGTGGCTACCACTTGTCTCTGAATTATATATGATGATGTTGGACGACTGCCCATCCAGATTCTTGAATGGAAAAGAGGAGGAACTGTAGACTGCCCCTCTTGCCAGTGTGGGACCAATGGCTACCACTGGTCACTGCATTGTACATGATGACATTGGACTGCCTATCCACTAGACATGTGCATTCGTTTTCCTCCGAATGCATTTTCGTCCGAAATTCAGGTATTTTCGTTATCGTTTTAACAAACGATAACGAAAGTGCAGAATCCGAAAAACGAAAGATCCGACATAAACAAATGCTTTATTTTCATTTTCGTTGCTACAACTGTTCGATATAGATAGGGGATTCGACATGATGATGACAATAACAATCTGTGTCCATCAAACCTGTGGTCAAATGTGCCTAACCATAACTCTATTAGTCCAAGATTATTCTACATAGAGAGAAAAGATTCGACATAGAGAGAAAAGATTCGACGTAGGAGAGAAAGATTCGACGTAGGGGAGAAAAGATTCGACGTAGTGGAGAAAAGATTCGACGTAGGGGAGAAAAGATAAATAAAAATAATGATGATGATGAATGTTATTGGCTGATTGTAACCAAAGAGGAGGAGCAGTAAAATAGCTAGAACTAAGTACACACGTAATTTGGCTTATAGTGTCTGTTGAAAGTTCTAAGAAGATTCGACGGAGCAGGTAAACTATACGGCGTCGAACAGTTTAGCTGCTCCGTCGAATCTTCTTTGAACATTCGACAGACACCATAAGCCTTCAATGACAGATTCACAACCTTAATTTGGATTTTCGGACGAATGCAATTTTTAACGAAAAACAAAATATATAAAAATGAATTTCGGGAGTAACTAAAGAAATTTATTTTTCGGACGAAAACGAAATTCCATAACAAAATATTTCAGTGTGCACATGTCTACTATCCACATTCCAAGATGGAAGAGAGGAGGAATGGTGGACCGTCCCTCTCACAAGTGTTGTGCAAATGGCATGGCTACTGTTGGTCCTGCATTCTATGCATTCTATTCTGTTGAATTGGCCATCCAATGGCAGTGGACTGATCATTCACACTCCAGAATGGAAGTTAGGAAGACTGGAGGACAGAGAGAGAGAGAGAGAGAGGCAAAGAGCAAAGGAGAGAGAGAAGGGAAGAGAGAGGGAGAGGGAGGGAGAAGGAGGGAGATAGAGGGCAAGAAAGAGAGGGAAAGAGGGAGAGAAAGAGAGGGAAATAGGGGGAGAGAGAGAGAGATCAGGGGTGGAGAGAGAGAGAGAGAGATCAGGGGTGGGGAGAGAGAGATCATGGGTGAAGGAAGAGAGGGAGAGAGAGATCAGGGGTGGAGAGAGAGATCAGGGGTGGAGAGAGAGAGAGAGAGAGATCAGGGGTGGGGGGAAAGAGAGAGATATCAGGGGTGGGGAGAGAGAGAGAGTGAGATATCAGGGGTGAGGAGAGAGATCAGGGGTGGGGAGAAAGAGATAAGGGGTGGGGGGAAGAGAGAGAGATCAGGGGTGGAGAGAGAGAGAGATCAGGGGGAGAGAGAGAAAGAGATCAGGGGTGGGGGGAGAGAGAGAGATATCAGGGGTGGGGAGAAAGAGATAAGGGGTGGGGGGAGAGAGAGAGAGATCAGGGGTGGGGGAGAGAGAGAGATCAGGGGTGGGGAGAAAGAGATCAGGGGTGGAGGAAGAGAGAGATCAGGGGTGGAGGGAGAGAGAGATCAGGGGTGGGGGGAGAGAGAGATCAGGGGTGGGGGAGAGAGAGATCAGGGTTGGGGGAAGAGAGAGATCAGGGGTGGGGGGAGAGAGAGATCAGGGGTGGGGGGAGAGAGATCAGGGTTGGGGGGAGAGAGAGATCAGGGTTGGGGGGAGAGATAGATCAGGGGTGGGGGGAGAGAGAGATCAGGGGTTGGGGAGAGAGATCAGGGGTGGGGAGAAAGAGAGATCAGGGGTGGGGGGAGAGAGATCAGGGGTGGGGGGAGAGAGAGATCAGGGGTGGGGGGAGAGAGATCAGGGGTGGGGGAGAGAGATCAGGGGTGGGGGGAGAGAGAGATCAGGGGTGGGGGCAGAGAGATCAGGGGTGGGGGGAGAGAGAGATCAGGGGTGGGGGGAGAGAGATCAGGGGTGGGGGGAGAGAGATTACTAAAAATGAAATATTGTTTTATGTGCCATGTATTCACAAAGGAATACATGGAGTACTCACAAGTGGGGGGACTCGGGGAGCTTATCTGTCAATGTCCTGCTGGGGTTGAGTTGACGCTCTGCCAGCCGGTTCCCAGACAGCAATGGAGACACGCCTGCCCTTTAAATGTTAAATGCTCATATTGTATTGCAGTGGAAATATAATCTAGGAAATAAATCCCTGTGATGTGTTGATAGATATACCGTATTAGAACAATTGCCATGTAGCAGGCCAGTGTGCGCTCTGGCAAATCTGGAACGAATAGTCTGGCTGAGGGATTTATGACACCAAAGTGCAGCTCATCGCAATAATAGGAATATTTTCAACAGATTTTATTAGGTCTTCCATTCTCCAGCCTGCAAATGCATTTCCAAGAAAGCACAATTGTTTTTAATAATGAGACCCCCACAAATGATGTCTCCATTTTCCTCTAACTGGATCAGTAATTCAAACTGATGTCCCTCTCAATAAGACCACATACTGCTAGAGCCCTAATGAGCATTGCTGGCAGAGAGGTACACCATCGCCGGAGCCGGCTTGTCATAGAGGAGAACATTGATCTTCACAAGGCGGGTCTCGCTGAAGAGTTTCACTTTTCTGCACCAGCAATTTAGTAATGGCTGATATTTACCATAACAAATAGACCAGACTCATTATGTAAACGGAGGTAATTCAATGATTACCCACAAACTGGGCCCAGAAGCCGAATCCTTGTGAATGATTGCTGGCCTAGGAATAAGTTATTTATTTCTTTTTTATCCCTAACAGAGCGGTTGAGGGTTCGGTCCAACCAAATTTGATATTTTAGACTGGAAGTTAAAGCGATATTAAACCCAAAAGCAAACATTTATTATATTGCAGCTTACAAATTCTGAGATGTGGTGGCTGCATTCGTCTTCTATTTTAGGCTTTCTTTCCTGTATTTTAATTTATTGATCCAGCCAGTAAGTGTGTTGTTTTTCAAAATGAACAAGCTCTCCTGCAAATGTATCAGTTACAGAGATGAGACAAACCAATTTAACACTGAGAGTGGTGCTTAAAATGCTCAGCTTTTATTTATTCATGTAAAACTTTTATTCCAAAAGGAAAAACAAAAAAAAAACTGCTGTAACTGCTAATAAAGTGTTAGCTGGAATTTGGCTTCAATTTCTTAGTGTGTTTAGAGCTGCTAGTCCATATAGCACTCCCCTTCCCCCCCCCCCCCAGACTGACAATGCTGCTGTCCAAAGGTGCCCCCTGTGCTTCTTCATCCAGAGTGGGGGGCGCTCTAATACAGGAGGTGTGTTACTGGCCAGATCACCAGGAGAAAACCAGAGGGGGACAAAAAAACCTAAAAAATGAAAAAAATGTAGCCAACACATCTAATGATTGGTAAGCTGCAATATATTACATTTTAGAGATTGGGGTTAATACCGCTTTGAAGCTGAACACTAGAGTTGGGCCCGCAATTCAGGGCGAGCAAGATTTCGCCCCAAACATCGCCTGTTCGCCCGCCGAGCACCCCACAATGCACTGCATGCTGCACAGTGCATTCTAAGCCCAGATTGGGGAAAGCTTTGCCCAGTCATAAGGATGTGCCAATGACGTTTAATAATTTTGGCTACATCTTTATATTGGGTATTGTAATCCAATATTAGACCTGGTGCTTCCAATCGTATTTTCTTATTGGATTCTTTTTGTAATATTTGGGTTCATTCCATCTCCTCAACATGTTGTATTTGATTCTTGATTCATGAGTCTTTATACCCTTTGGTTTTAAATCTTTCACCTATTATTGATGCTTGGGATATGTAATCTTCATTTCTAGTACAATTGCGTTTCAACCGGATAAATTGTCCTTTCGGTATATTGTATAGCCACGGTTTGAAATGACAGCTATTTATGGACAAATAGCTGTTAGCATCCACATTCTTGAAATAGGTTTTAGTAATTAATTTGTTCTCTTCTATACAGATATTCAAATCCAGAAAATCCACAGATTTCTCGTCTATTTTCCACACCAATTTAATATTTTTATCATTTTTATTCAGCTTGGTTAGAAAGGCTTCCAATTTACCTCTAGTTCCATTCCATATTATCATCACATCGTCGATGAATCTCTTGTATAGGGTGAGTTCTCTTGGGGTGTCTACATAGATCGCTGTTTCTTCCCATTCTGCCGTAAAGGCATTAGCAACTCCCGGTACGAATTTTGCACCCATAGCAATCCCTATTGCTTGTTTATAATAGCTTTGATCATGCCAAAAATAATTACATTTCGGTTAAAAATCCAGACAATTGACAATATATTTTCTTTGTGTGCATGGTAAAGTGCTATAGGTTAGGGTTACCTTAGGTCTCTGTGCTCCTCTCTGATTAATGCCCTCCTTGCCCGGTCCCTGAGTTTTGGTGTGCGGCCGTCTCTTGGCAGGTTTGCTGTTGTGCCATGTTCTTTCCATTTGGTTATGATAGATTCGATGGTGCTCCTAGGGATCATCAAAGATTTGGATATTTATAACCTAACCCTGACTTGTACTTCTCAACAACATTGTCCCTTACTTGTTTGGAGAGTTCCTTGGTCTTCATGGCAGTGTTTGGTTAGTGGTGCCTCTTGCTTAGGTGTTGCAGCCTCTGAGGCCTTTCAAAAAGGTGTGTATATGTCATGACAGATCATGTGACACTTAGATTGCACACAGGTGGACATCATGTCACTAATTATGTGACTTCTGAAGGTAATTGGTTGCACCAGAGCTTTTTATGGGCTTCATAACAAAGGGGGTGAATACATACGCACATGCCAATTATCAGTTTTTTATTTCTGAAAAATAGTTTTGAGTATATATTTTTCTAATTTTACTTCACCAGCTTAGACTATTGTGTTGTGATCCATCACATATAATTCAGATAAAAAAAAAAAACCATTGAACTAAAGGCTGTAATGTAACAAAATAGGTAAAAAGCCAAGGGGGTGAATACTTTTGCAAGGCACTGTACGATGTGGGGGAGGAGCTACGAGCGCCTCCGGGGGACCCCAGAAGTTGAGGATCGGGGCCACTCTGTGCAAAACTAACTGCACAGTGGAGGTAAGTATGACATGTTTGTTATTTAAAAAAACAAAACAAAAAACGAAGCCTTATGCCCTGTACACGCGACCGGTTTTCCCGTCGGAACTCTGAAGGTTTTTCTGACGGAGTTCCGACGGAATTCCACTGTCTTGAATACACAGGGTCACACCAAAATCGGACCGTCCAGAACGCAGTGACGTACAACACGTACGACGGGACTAGAAAACGGAAGTTCAATAGCCAGTAGCCAATAGCTTCCGTCTCGTACTTGCTTCAGAGCATGCGTCGTTTTTGGTCCGTCGGAACAGCATACAGACGATCGGTTTTCCCGATAGGAATTGGTTCCATCAGAAAAATTTAGAACATGTTCTCTTTCTAGGTCCGTCAGAATTTTTGACGTAAGAAGTCCGATGGGGCATACACACAATCGGAATATACGACGAAAAGCCCCCATCGGACTTTTTCTGTTGGACATTCCGCTCGTGTGTACACGGCATCACAATCACTTTAAGCCGTAGCAGTTTAAGCCAGTTATTTTGTCAGTATATTTTCTGCAGAAAACAAAATCTCAAAAATCTGGAGAACGTGCAACTTCCATGCAGATCATGACGAGCTATAACAAAAATCTCTTGGTTGTGTAGCCCTGTTATTATGGGGGTGGGTACTATGAAGTTGCCCTCCACACACAGGCTATGGCCCTAACCTTCAGGTAGCCAAAGGAAGAGTGGGCTATGAATATATAATTGGCAGTGCCTCCACCTAGAAAAGGCCTCCAGCGTATGTAGAGATGATCCCTTTCTAGTACAATTACTAGTAACTCACCCAAAATAACTGACAGCAGTAGTACTAATACACCCAGCATAGATTTCTAAAAGTAAAGATATGCAGACATACCAGCAGATGATTAGTGTAACTTTATATATGATAAAGAGATGGCATTACATACAACCAAAGCAATAAAAAGAAGAATGTACATATATCTGAGAAGAACAGTGTATATAAGTATCTATGTATCCCGATATATAACGAAAGGCTTTTAACACCAATACCTTCAATTAGGCCATGTGGCACAGTTCGGTTGCGGGGGCCCCTGATGAGCGGACTTGCAAGGCGTAACACAATCCGGCTTGAGAGGACGAACGCTGATGCCTCTGTGGAGCGGTGGCTTCCTGGGGACGCTTGTGTAGACGAACACGCCGATGGTGAAGAAGTCTGGAAGACGCCACCTGCAAGGCAAATCAGGCCTATCTAGCCTATCTCTTGGTCCCTAACCAAAGTGACTATAGGCTATCAATGCACCCGCACCGCTACCTATCTAAGTGGCCATCGGAAGCCTAGCCCAGTGTTTCTCAACACCAGTCCTCAAGGCGCCCCAACAGGTCATGTTTTCAGGCTTGCCATTTTTTTTGCACAGGTGATTTGATCAGTTTCACTGCCTTAGTAATTACCACAGCTGTTTCATCTGAGGGAAATCCTGAAAACATGACCTGTTGGGGCGCCTTGAGGACTGGAGTTGAGAAACACTGGCCTAGCCTGTCGCTACCCTGAACTGTTTACCGTTCCCTAGGAAAACATACCTCCCAACATTTTGAGATGGGAATGAGGGACACCTACTAGCAAACGTATGTAGGCAGAGGACACGCCCCCTGCCACACCCCCTTAAAGGAGAATTAACCAAAAAAAGTTTAATTAAATCCACAAGGGCTTTTTTTTTACCACTATGATTCCTTTATATTGGCTTTTAAAATTTACAAATGCAGCAATTTAGAAATTGGAGGAAAGGTTTAGCGCTGGGAAACACTTTTTGAAAGATAAAAAGTGCATTTTATATACATCTATATAGATCAGACCAAAATGAGGGACAAATGAGGAGGAAGGAGGGACAGAGGGACATTGCTCCAAATCAGGGACAGTCCCTCGAAATCAGGGACAGTTGGGAGCTATGGGATAATACTAGCTAGAAACCCCCCTAGACCAAAAAGGGACACTGTTGCTTTTAAATAATGAAGTGGCAGATATGCAAATCAAAACCAGTCACTTGATAGGTTATAATCAAATGCACTTTGCTCTCATACACTTGAGAATAGCCCAAGTATATTGCAGTATGCAAATAGAAAGCTTCAGGGAATCAGAGAAGCCTAGAACAGATACAGTATGTCTGATTCCCACACAGTGTTCACACAGGAGTGACGGTAATATAAAAACAGTGAGCTACACAGTGCAGTAACACTTGTCTATATCATAGCTCCCAACTGTCCCTGACTTGGAACAAAGTCCCCCTGTCCCTCTTTCCTCCTCATTCTGGTCTGATCTATATAGTTGTATGCAAAATGCACTATTTATCTTTCAAAAAGCGTTTCCCAGTGAACCTTTTATCCAATTTCTAAATTGCTGCATTTGTAAATTCCGAAAACCAATATAAAGTAATAGTAGTGATGAAAAAAAAAAAAAGCACTTGTGGGTTTAACTAATATTTTTTTTGTAAAATTCTCCTTTAAGGGGGAGTGGCAGGGGGTGTGTCCTATGCCTACATATTTTTGCTAATAGGTGTGCCTCGTTCCGATCTCAAAAAGTTGGGGGGGTATGCTATATTGCCATCCCTCCAGACTGTTTCTTTTCAGCCTGGAGGGATGGCTGGATGGATAAAGCACACAATCAGCCTGCAGAACGTCCTGGCTTTACAGTCAGCATGGGGTTGGTCACTCTCTCCCTTCACTTCCTGTAAGCAAAGACACACATATATATAGATATATATATAGATATATATATATATATCTATATATATAGATATATATAGATATATATATAGATATATATCTATATATATAGATAGATATATATATATATCTCTATATATATATAGAGATATCTCTCTCTCTCTCTCTCTCTCTCTCTCTATATATATATATATATATATATATATATATATATATAGAGAGAGAGAGAGAGAGAGAGAGAGAGAGAGAGTGATATATATGATATATATATATAGATAGATAGATATATCTATATATAGATATATATAGATATATATATAGAGAGATATAGATATATCTCTATATAGATATAGATATATATATCTATAGATATATATATATATCTATAGATATAGATATATATATATATCTATATCTATAGATATATATATAGATATATATATCTATATCTATATCTATATATCTATATCTATATATCTATATCTATATCTATATATATATATATATATATATATATATATATATATATATATATATATATATCTATAGCTTTAAGGGGTTTCCTGACCTTTTAAGCAAGGGCAGGAAATAACTTCTTAACAGGAAGAATCCATTTATATTAAGAACTCTATGATAGGAGGAACCAGGCATGAATGTAAACAACCTCACAGGCAGTGTACAAAAGAACGTCTTTAGCCATACAAGCAGATATTGTTTTATGCCTATAAACTGCCAACTGGCCATTGTAAGGTGTGTTCTTGACTTTCCACCAAATCCTTGACCACTTGGACATCAAACAGAGGGACTAAACATCCGACATCACAACTGCGACATTTGAAAACTCAAAAAATAATTGACCCTGGTCAACCTTCTATTGCTTATAGACCATCTATTGACCACTGGTCATTTACTGATACAATTTTGACTCCCAGCCTTGTTATTGACCCCTTGAATAGTCCCATTGACCCCTAGCGGTCAATATTGACCACTTTGGGAACCCTGTCCTAAGCGGTCGCTTCGGTTGTAGAAAGTCTGCCGTTGTTGTGCAAGTTATTGGTTGAGGTCGTCTCATAACCAGTTTTGCAGCCAGTTTTTTTGTCAGTATATTTTTTTAATTGTTGGAGGAAACAAACACCTGTAACAAATCTCACACATCTGGAGAACACGCAACGCAGATGCAGATCATGAACTAAAACAAGAATCTCATGTTTGCAAGACAAGTATGTGTCTTTAGGGCATTCAACACACATTTGAAGAGAAGCCAACTAGTGAACATTCTGTAGTTTTGGTTAAGTTATCTCTCTGTCTTTAGCCATAAAAACTGATATTGTTTTATGCCTATAAAACTGCCAACTGGCCATTGCAAGGTGCATTCTTGACTTTCCACCAAATCCTTGACCACTTGGACATCAAACAGCAGAACTGAAAATCGAATCACACTTGTATCTGAATCAGGATGCCAAACAAATGGACTACTCATATTTGGCTACACTCATGCATAGCCACATTTCTTGAAGACCAGGGCTCTTAGGGTCCAATCTCAACTGTATCCAGCAGACTATTGTAATGCTGTTTTTTGTCTCAGCTTGTACCTCCTCCTCATGGCTGTCCTGAAATCACAGCACTTTCAGAGCAGCAATGCCGAGCAATCATTCAAATCAGGTGTCGACCATGTATACTTACTTTTTGTTTTTGTTGAGTGTTCTAAGGTAAGTGCTGCACCCAAAGACGGTGTTTACCCCCCAATGTTTTCTCTTTTCCATGCAACATAAAAATATTTGGTAGGCTACGAGAAACGATGAAACTAAACATCTTATGGCTTTCCTACTTTAGCTAAAGCATGTTTATTTTATCTCTACTTAGGAGTGGACAGATGAGATTTTTAATCTGGCAACAAACCTGCTGGCACAGAACATGTCCCGAGACGCATTTCTGGAAAAAGCGTAAGTAGCTTTCAATATTTACTGCTAGCGAGGGTTGCAGCTCCTTTCCAAGCTAATTTCCTTTTTCTTTTGTTAGACTTTTTAACCTCTATTGTTTATGCTGAAGTAAGATGTCGCTGCTATAAACATTGCTTTTCCTCCTGGAAGTGTCTGAGAGTTACGGACAGATTTAGAAGGGAAGAAGACAGGGTGGTGTCCGATGTTCTAAACCTTTATAATTTATGCTCTGTACTCTGTATTCCTGGTGCCCAACCTGAGGCCTGTGGGCGACATGCAGCCCGTTCGGCACTTATTGTACAGCCCTCCGAGCCCCTGCATACGTCAGTCTGTGTTTTCCTAACCTAGGTGCCTACTCAGGCCAGTGAGGGACAAATATTCTTTAGATGGGACTCCAGTAGTTAAAGTGGAAATCTAACTACTGTATGCTGTAGAGCAGTGGTCATCAACCCTGTCCTCAGGGCCCACTAACAGGCCAGGTTTTATGTATTACCTTGGAGAGATGCAGACTAGAATACTGCAATCACTGAGCAGCAAATGATATCACCTGTGATGTAGTTCAGTTATCTTGCAAACCTGGTCTGTTAGTGGGCCCTGAGGACAGGGTTGATGACCACTGCTGTAGAAGGAAGATGCTTACACTTACCTAATTAAAGGGCACTCCGGTCTCTTCATAGGCATACAACGCTGTATACCCTAAACCAGATGTTCATTTTTACACTCCTTTAACCTCCCTCTCTAGTGCTTTACAATTTTTCTTTTCAATTTGATCTGAATTTTTTGTTTAGTTCCAGTTTAGAGTGGAAGTCCAGTCATTTTTTTTTTTTTTTAATTAACCACTTGGCCTCTGAAAGATTTATCCCCCCCCCCCTTCATGGCAGGCCATTTTTTGCAATACGGCACTGCGTTATTGTAACTGACAATTCTGCGGTCTTGCGACGCTGTACCCAAATAAAATTGATGTCATTTTTTTCCCCACAAATAGAGCTTTCTTTTTTTGGTATTTGATCGCCTCTGTGCTTTAAATTTTTTTTTTGCGCTATAAACCAAAAAAGGCCGACAATTTTGAAAAAAACAAAAAACAATATTTTTTACTTTCTGCTATAAAACATATCCAATAAAAAAAATGTAAAAAATCAAATTTCTTCATCGATTTAGGCCAATATTCTGCTACATACTGTATTTATTGGCGTATAACACTCACTTTTTCACCATGAAAATCGGGTGCAAATAGTTTGTGCGTGTTATACGCCGATACTTCAATTTTAGCTGCCTCGGAGGGGACAGTGAGGGGGGCGGGACGAGCGCCGTCAGATTACATACAGTGAGAATCTCCTGTTTACTTGGCGGCCTCTGTAATAGGAAGTCCCGTCTCCTGGGCCGCCATTGGACCACTGTTCTGTCTATCATAGGAGATTCTCACTGTATGTAATCTGTCGGCACTCGTCCCGCCCCCTCCCTGTTCCCTCTAGGCTGCAGATGGGCACTGATCAGGCTGCATTGATGGCACTTGTGAGGCTGCAGATGGGCATTGATCAGGCTGCTTTGATGGCAGTAGTGAGGCTGCAGATGGGCACTGACCCTTATTTTGCTTCAAAGTTCCGTATTTAAAATTTAAGGTTTTTTTTCCTGAAACTTCCCTCTTAAAATGAATGTGCGTGTTATACGCCTGTGCTTGTTATATGCCGATAAATACAGTATTTTTGGTAAAAAAAAAATTACAATAAGCGTATATTAATTGGTTTGCGCAAAAGTTATAGAGTCTACAAACTATGGGATTTTTTTTTATTTTTTATTTATTTTTTTACTAGTAATGGCGGCGATCAGCGACTTATAGCTATATATTGATTGGTTTGCACAAAAGTTATAGCTTCTACAAACTATTGGATATTTTTTTTTTACTAGTAATAGCGGCAATCAGCGACTTATAGCGGGACTGCAATGATGCGGCAGGCAAATCGGACACTAACTGACACTTTTGACACTTTTTGGGGACCAGTGACACTAATACATTAGTCAGTGCTTAAAAAATATGCACTGTCACTGTACTAATGACATGGCTGGGAAGGGGTTAACATCAGGGGCGATCAAAGGGTTAAATATGTTCCTAGCTGGTGTTTCCTTTCTGTGGGGGAGGTGCTTGTACTAGGGGAAGGGAGTGGCAGCTTCAGGGTAGAGGAGAGGTCGCCGACAATGGCTGCAGAGCCTGGTTGGTGACATCACCATTAGGCTTACTATGGGGCATCCTTTGTCGGCTGTACCTCCTCTACGTAAATATGCATCCAAAAACTTGTAGAGAAAAATGGGACTCTAATTGTGCCTCGGAGGAGTATAAACAAAATGAGATACAATATATTTATACAAGAGTAATCAAATTTGTATTATTTAAAGAACAAAGTTTAAAATACATTACAATCTTGGTAATTCAATTTGAGTTCAGGGATGTGCTGGTTCCCAACAAATTATACAAGGAATGGCCTACGCGTTTCGCGGATATCCTGCTTCGTCAGGGCCTTGCGGATAGCACAGATGAAAGCGTCATGTGAATTCTACAAATAGAGTCTTAATTAGTACCATACATGTTATGATTAGTATGAATACATAATGATACAAATAACATACATGTGTTGATCTGTTTGTCTTTACATGGATTCATATCTAGAAATATATACATTTCAACGAATATATATTATTAATGAAAAAAAAATATATTATTTATTTTAAAATATATTAATATATATATATTAATATATTTGATATTAAAAAAATGCAAAGTTTTAATGACATGCCCCTCAATTCACCGAAAAATACCGCACATGAGTTGAGGGGCATGTCATTAAAACTTTGCATTTTGCATTTTATTAGATTGCCACATAAATATTTAATTCTATCTACTTGATTTTCCATACTAAATTCACTATGGGCAAAACATGACTGTACACCAATGGGTATATATAGAAATCATCATTGTGTTTATATGTGCTTTATTTTTTAATATAAAATATATATATATATATATATATATATATATATATATATATATATATATATATATATATATATATATATATTTTAAAATAAATAATATATATATTTTTAAAATTAATAATATATATTCATTGCAATGTATATATTTCTAGATATGAATCCATGTAAAGACAAACAGATCAACACATGTATGTTATTTGCATCATTATGTATTCATACTATTCATATGATGTATGGTACTAATTAAGACTCTATTTGTAGAATTCACATGACGCTTTCATCTGTGCTATCCGCAAGGCCCTGACGAAGTGGAATATCTGCAAAACGCGTAGGCCATTCCTTGTATAATTTGTTGGGAACCAGCACATCCCTGAACTCAAACTGAATTACAAAGATTGTAATGTATTTTAAACTTTGTTCTTTAAATAATAAAATTTGATTACTCTTGTATAAATATATTGTATCTCATTTTGTTTATACTCCTCCAAGGCACAATTAGAGTCCCATTTCTCTCTACAAGTTTTTGGACAGATATTTACATATCTTTCTGGGATGGTGCTTCTGTAGGAGTATTAGTGTTCCACGCTCACCCCACCCCTATACACGTTCCTCCTCTACACTGAAGCTAGAGCTGGGAGCCAACCATGTGACCGGACTGAAACACCCTGGCAATAGGTAAGTATGTTCCTTTACAGGGTAGTTAGCATAGGGCTTACGATGGGAGTGGGAGCAGGTTTAACCCCTTCACGCCGACATAACATATCCGGCCTCACTGGACTGGGCTTTTTTTTTTCTGTGGGGCTGCATATATGTGTATCTGTCTTTGTGCTGGAAGGGTGCTACACAGCCCACCCCCAGCACAGGGTCCCACCAAGAGCCCCGGGTCCCATACGAAGGATCGGGACCCGGAACTCCCGATTTCCAGTCACTGATACAAAGACAGAGCTGTGCCGCTCCAGGTGGGAATGATTGCTTCCTTCAACCTTGTGGTGCAGGTCCAGTCCACAGCCTTGGTAAGAGCCAACGGTTCAAGAAAGTTGGACTGTACTCCCAGGTATGAAGCAGTGATGATTACTTTACTGAAGATAAAAATCCATCAAGATACATCATAAGACATCATGAGACCTCTAGCCAGGCATGGCAAGGTTAACGCTTTTCGCAAATCAAGGTTCGCTAATGCCTCGTACACACGACCGGTTTTGTCGTTGGAATAAACTCCGAAAGTTTCTCTGAAGGAACTGACGGAATTCCATTCAAGCGGTCAACCCAAAGTCCGACCAAAGTCCGACCGTCCAGAACGCGGTGACGTACAACACTTATGACGGGACTAGAAAAAGGAAGTTCAATAGCCAGTAGCCAATAGCTTCCGTCTCGTACTTGCGTAGTTTTCGGTCCGTTGGAACAGCATACAGATGATCGGTTTTTCCGATAGGAATTGGTTCCGTCGGAAATATTTAGAACATGTTCCATTTCTAGGTCCGTCGGAATTTACGAAAAAATAAGTCCGATGAGGCACATACACGATCGGTATAGGCGATGAAAAGCCTCCATCTGACTTTTTCTGTCGGACATTCCGCCCGTGTGTACCGTGTCTGCTTTAGTCATAATCCCGATTCCCGGTCACCTGATTGCTGTGGTAGCCTCTGATTGGCCACCACAGTGATCAGTCACCATGAAGCCTGCCCCTGTGTTTCTCTCTCTTTAAATGGTGAGGGAATATACATTGTATCTTTCTCTCTCCTTGCAGAGAGAAAAAAAAGTGTGTGTAAAAAAATAAATAAATAATAATAGTAATAAAAAATAAAGAAAAAAAAATACCTAGCTCAAGGTTTGATCTACTTCAGTGCCAGGGTTAGTGTTTGGGTCAAGGTTGGGGGTCAAAGGTCAGGGTCAAAGGTCAAGGTCAGTGTGTTTTAGGTAGTGGGAAAAAAATGCGTACTATTGTTTCGTGACTGTGCTACTGCTACATACAACAACTAACATACACATATGTGGTATCACTGTGATCTTCAGGAGCAGGAAATATTATTTTGGTTGTTCTTTGGTGGTAGGTTATGGTAGTAACAGGAAATATACAGCCACATTTAAAAATATATATATATTTGTTTTACTATTTAGAGCCAGTTTTTTTTTTCATAATAAAAAATAAATAAAAATCAGGAGATATCCATTACCATTTTTTCTTTCTGGGAGAGGGTACCCTTTTCTGACAGGTACCTGCCCAAATTTCAGCAAATCTCACCTAGGTGAGAATTACGTAAGCTTCTGACATGCGCAGTGGGGTGCCAGTTGTGAAAAAGCAGAAAGTCACAGCCGGCTCCCATATCCAAGATGGCGGAGCCATGGATCCAAAGACCGGTGAAGAACCAGCCCCAGTGAAGACAGGACTGGTCTCCTGGGCTGGTGAGTGTCTGTTTCCTAATAGTGTTTGTAGCTGCTGACTTTTAGCTGCTTGCTGACCGTATAACTTACATATACGGTGGCAAGGCGGCTCTGCTGTGCAGGGTCACCTACGTAGTACATGATCCTGCACTTCCGGTTTAGGGACCTGCACACATGCCGCCGTGATTATACACAGCCGGAGCTGAGGGGCGGGTACCGCGGACTCGATGTCCGCTGACACCCGCCGATGCTTCGGTACAGAGGTAGAATGGTGATCTGCCTATGTAAACAAAACAGATCGTCGTTCTGTCAGTACAGAAGGCATGGATCCTGTGTTCCTGCAAAGCAGGGACATGGATCTCTGCCTTCCCCTAGTACAAGCACCTCCCCCACAAAAAGAAAACACCAGCTAGGAACACATTTAACCCTTTGATCGTCCCCTGATGTTAACCCCTTCCCAGCCAATGTCATTAGTACAGTGACAGTGCTAATTTTTTGTGCACTGATTAATTTATTAGTGTCACTGGTCCCCAAAAAGTGTCAAAAGTGTCCGTGTCCGATTTGTCCGCCGCAACATTGCAGTCCCGCTTATAAGTCGCTGATCGCCGCCATTACTAGTAAAAAAATAAAATTAAAAAAATAAAATAAAAAAATATCCTAGTAGTATCTAATACCATAGTTTGCAGACGCTATAACTTTTGCGCAAACCAATCAATATACACTCATTGGGATTTTTTTTTTACCAAAAATATGTAGCAGAATACATATTGGCCTAAATTGATGAAGAAATTAGATTTTTAACTTTTTTTTGGGATATGTTTTATAGCAGAAAGTAAAAAAAATATTGGGTTTTTTTTTTCAAAATTGTTGGCCTTTTTTTGTTTATAGTGCAAAAAATTAAAAACGCAGAGGTGATCAAATACCAACAAAAGAAAGCTTTATTTGTGGGAAAAAAAGGACATCAATTTTATTTGGGTACAGCGTCGCACGACCGCCAAATTATCAGTTAAAATAACGCAGTGCCGTATTTCAAAAAATGGCCTGGTCATGAAGGGGCGGTAAATCTTTCAGAGGCCGAGTGGTTAATTAAAAAAAAAAAAAAACTGGATTTCCACTCTAAAGTGGAACTAAACAAAAAATTCATATCAAATTGAAAAAAAAATTAAAAATTGTAAAGCACTAGAGAGGGAGGTTAAAGGAGTGTAAAAATGAATATCTGGTTTAGGGTATACAGCGTTGTATGCCATTGCTATTTGTTATGCTTCTCCAGTATATAGGTCTGTTGTAAACAGCTTCGAAATGATAAAGGTTTTTTTGATATAACATTCATGACACAGTTCACCGTTGAGACTCGGCTATTTCAATTTACACAGCATGATGGCATCTTTTATTGATGCTCAGTGCTTCTTACCATCAGCAGAGCGCAGAGCTTGCTCAGCTTTCAGCTAATTAGATCCAAGTTCCTGTACTTCCCTTTCAATGTCAAGTAGCCATTGTGGCCATTCAAAAATGGAAATTGAAGCACCACACCAATGTTAAGAGGTTCAGATACAACTTTATTCCAATAAAAGTCAGAGGGGCGATCCAAAGAATAGTCCTCTGACTTTTTTTTTTGGAATGCAGTTGTATACAGTTGACCTCATGGCAATAGTGTGGTGCTCCAATTTCCATCTTTGTTATATTAAGCCACAAACCAAGGAGACCAAGGAGATCCTCTGGGGTGTAGAAGCCGCCTGCATGAAAACCAGATGACCTACATCAGTGATGGCGAACCTTGACACCCCAGATGATTTGGAACTACATTTCCCATGATGCTCATGCACTCTGCCGTGTAGCTGAGCATCATGGGAAATGTAGTTCCAGAACATCTGGGGTGCCAAGGTTCGCCATCACTGACCTACATCAACATCAATACTTTTAAAATTATCCAAAAAGATAACCTTATGGGCAGTGGTGGCCTGTCCATAGATGGCGCATGGGTGCCGCCTCTCCTATCCATGCGTCCGGCCCCCTGATCTACATATCAGTGGCGCCGGAACACGGAGTCCAATGCAAGGTGGGTGTTTTTTTGAAGCACCTGATTAGAGCCAGAGGCTCTAATAGGCTTCAAAAAAGGGTGGACTCAGAGCGCAGAGCATTGCGCTGCGAGCCCACCCAGTTGTGTGACTATAGCAAATTAATTTTTGCTATTATCACACTAAAGTTTCTCCCCACCAATCAGGAGGCAGGTCTGTGAGATCTGTTTCCTGATTGGTCAAAGCGTCAAATGATTGTATTGGATTCCTAGTGATTTGGCGGAAGAGGAGACACATGGTGGAGGAAGCTGGAGGAGCAGACACCACAGCCCGCCACACGAGCGGGTAAGTGCCGGATGGACTGCCCATTTGGAGGGGTGCTGTTTCACTGCCGTGCCATGCCGTGCGGGGGGGGGGGGGTGTTGTGTGTTTGCTGCCTCCCCCAAAGGAAGAACCCACCAGCCGCCACTGCTTATGAGTGTGTAAGCAGGTTGCCTACAGTGTACTGCAATAGCAAGGTAGTTGGCTCTCCCAGGCTGGTGAAGGGTTAACATTTAGTACCTCGGTTCCCGGGCTTTTTTGTCTTGGGTCGGCCTTCCACCCAGTGTGATACATAAATAGAAGGAAGGTCCGGTTCAGGGGGCCTTCGGAGTCCGGCGGAGCTTGAGAACAAGGGAACACACCAGTACATTGAACTAGGGAACCCAAGAACCAGCATGTAATCAGCATGAGATGCCGGTGTTCTGGAGGACACTACTAGTAATTTGAAAGTGCCAGCTATGGACTAAAAACCTGTAAAGGTATGTCTAGGGTCTGGGACTTTGTTATACTCATTGTCTGTTCTGCCATGAGAAGTTACAGTAAAATTTGTTAAACTGTTCTAAGCCTGGTCTGAAGTCATTCAAAGGGGTGCATAATGGTCTCTGTTGTATGAAAGAACAGGGTCAGTAAAACACATGTGGGTTATGAAGTAAGACCACTACAAAAGGGGTAAGTGGAGGAGGAACACAGTTGCTGTGGGTAACCAGAACTAGTGAAAGGAGCAAAGCATCCGGGGTACCTGGCATTGTGGTTCTCCAGTAGTGAGGGGGTCAGTGATCTGGCCTCCCTAAAGGTATAGAGACTGAACCCGCGTTACGGAGAACCATAGCTTAGCCGCATGGTACAAGAGAGCAAAAGGAGTTAGGTGAGTGCACACATGAGGTCCATACTAGCTGCTTCACAGGACTCCATTCTGTCACTGAGAAAGAAGGGGCAGAGGTATGCTGGACTGGTGGCACAGGCATGGGCTCAGCAGTGTCTCTCTTAAATGCAGCATCTACAAGTAAGGTGTGTAGTGACTTGGCAGAATACTCTTACAGAGGGACTTCGTGTAAATAACTATAACACAGTGTAGGGCCCATCTCTAAGCTGGGGTACCGCCATAATGTTTGAGCCCCGCCACACTTGCGGTAAGTGCCCCCGGACCGGCCATGTTTTAGTGAAGTGTCAGCCGAGCCTGGCTGCATTTGATGGGCACAGTGAGGCTGCAATTGATGGGTACAGTGGCTGCATTTGATGGGTACAGTGGCTGCATTTGATGGGTACAGTGAGGCTGCAATTGATGGGTACAGTGAGGCTGCAATTGATGGGGGGGGTTCAGTATTTTTCAGTTCGTTTGCGCCCCCCCAAAAAAATTTTGAGCACCAGCCGCCACTGGATATGGAAATAATTATCAACATGAACACATACACCAAATACTCAGGTTGAACTGGATGGACTAGTGTCTTTATTCAACTTTACTAACCATGTAACTATTGATCAGGGCTAATTGCCCCGTGTGCATGAGACCTTAAGATCATTCAGAAAATTAAATATTTTTTTTTGTAGGCCAGCTATTATTCAAAGGTAAAGGCCGCTCGAAAGTGATGGATACTAGGGGGTCAGGCTATGCCTCCCAAGTTAGCTCATTTGGAATATTTCAACGTTCTAATAGGTTTCTGAACGTATTTGTCAAATCTCTTTATATAAACAAATTCATAATCTGTGCTTAGTGGCCTTGAAGACCATGATAAATGGCTCTAATCAAAATGGAAACAATATAGAAAACCAAGAATATGTTCAAAGGGATCCCTATCGGCATTGTTTACACAACCTTCTGCCGTGAAACCCGATCGCAGTTAATATTCCCACTCACATTATATATACAAGATGAATGTAAATATTTGCATTATATTCAACATTCTTTTTTTAAATTCCGCATGTTGTGCCAATATCAGCTGAATCAATGCCAGAATGTGTAGATGTGCAGATGACGTAGGAGGGGGATTGGGATTCTGAAGCCACAAGCTATATATCAAGTAGAGATTAAACAAGAATAGAGAGCCTGTCCCATTACCAGCCCTGCGATCTACAGCAGAAATGCCTACTATAATTACCCAGACAATCATCTGCTGGAGACGCTCGTCCCCGAGGATGCTCACCCCTGAATGCACCGCTCTCACCTTGTCTGCTCGTAGTCATGATCAGCAATTTGTGGCTTGTCAGGAAGAGCGGTCTTTGTGTAGAGGACCAATCTCCTGGTGCCAAATATTTATTCACAGGGAACATGCACAGATTTTGGCTTCCATGGTACTTTCCTATTGTCAAATGGTCAAAAGAAACGTACACCAAAAAATGTAAATAAAGATATATATATATATACACACACACACACACACACACACACACACACACACACACACACACTACCAAGGTGGGACACCTCTGCCATATAGCTACATAGTTACTTAGTTACATAGTAGGTGAGGTTGAAAAAAGACACAAGTCCATCAAGTCCAACCTATGTGTGTGATTATATGTCAGTATTACATTGTATATCCCTGTATTTTGCATTTGTTCAGGTGCTTATCTAATAGTTTTTTTAAACTATCGATGCCCCCCGCTGAGATCACCGCCTGTAGAAGGGAATTCCACATCCTTGCCGCTCTAAAGCCTCGTACACACGATCGGACTTTATACAAAATTTTCCGTGGATTTCTGTCCAAAGGGCATTGGCCGTGAACTTGTATTGCATACACACGGCAGGACTTTTTAGGCAACAAACACGAACGTAGTGACGTTTCAACGTACTGACGACACTTCAAAAGAGGAAGTTCAATTCTCCGGCGCCACCCTTTGGTCAACTTCCGTATTGTTGTCTGATCTTTTGCATTGGTTCTGAGCATGCTTGTTTGTACTTAGGACTAAAGTTCGATGGTTTTGTGTACACACGATCGGAGTAGCCGACGTCGGACTTTTGTTGCTGCCAAGTTTGTCTGTTTGCACAGCCAACATTTGTCCGATGAAAACTGAAAAAGTTTGTCCGATGGAGCGTACACACGGTCGGATGTTGCCTTAAAACAGCTAATTTGCATGTTTGTTGTTAAAAAGTCTGATCGTGTGTATGGGCCTTTACAGTAAAGAACCCTCTACGTAGTTTAAGGTTAAACCTCCTTTCTTCTAATTTTAATGAATGGCCATGTATCCTTCTGCAAAAAAGTTTTATCCCTATTGTGTGGTCACCAGAAAGGTATTTGTATATTGAAATCATATCCCCACTCAAGCGTCTCTTCTCCAGATTAAGTTCAGTGCTCACAACCTTTCCTCATAACTAATATCCTCCAGACCCTTTATTAGCTTTGTTGCCCTTCTTTGTACTCGCTCCATTTCCAGTACATCATTCCTGAGGACTGGTGCTCAGAACTGGACAGCATACTCCAGGTGCGGCCGGACCAGAGTCTTTTAGAGCGGGAGAATTATCGTTTTTTCTCTAGGATTAGTCCCTTTTTAATGCATGCCTATATTCTACTTGCTTTGTTAGCAGCAGCTTGGCATTGCATGCCATTGCTGAGCCTATCAAAAACTCGGTACTAAAGGTACTAAATAAATACAAACTAAAAATAAATATAAACACAAAACTGTAAAGGAGGTATTGCCCTTCCTGACTTACGAAAATACTACCAGGCCTCTCACTTAGCAAGAATTGTGGATTGGAATATACACCACCTGGTTAAAGACTGGTTTTCAGTAGAACACATACAAATTCCACAACCCTTAAAAACCCTGCCTTGGATACATCCAAACCATCATCCATCGGCGGCTAAATCTCACCCTCCAATAGGTCCCACTTTGGACATCTTTTGCGAAGTCTCAAAAACCAGCAATCCAACACCTTGGTTGGGTCCTCTGACTACGCTGAAAGGCAACCCAGATTTCCCCCCAGGACTAGAACAAAACTTCCTCTTTATAGACTGGCTCCATAAAGACATTCTGACTAAGCACTTCTTTAGAGGGAACACTCTCAAATCAAGAGACGATATTAATAGAGAAATTACCCCGAATTCCATATCAAAATGGAACTATATACAAATCAAACACTACTTGACCAAACATGAGGCAGCTCACACATGGACAAGACCTCTCACTACTCTAGAAAATCTTTGCTCCCCAAAAACCCAACAAAAACATACCATTCATATCTTATATATATCTCTCTTTGGGGAAATAACTGATTTCACCAGTACGTCCATGTCAAACATGGGAACGAGACCTTAATACCCAACTGACACCAACAGAATGGGAAACAATTTTCATGTATGCCCACAAAGGATCTCTTAATGTAGCAACTCAAGAATGCAGATTCAAAATTATTACACGTTGGTACAGAACACCCACCCTGCTAAACAAATTCTATCCCCAAGTCTCTAGTAGATGTTGGAGATGTGGAAATGAAGAAGGCTCCATGATTCATATTTGGTGGTCGTGTCCCATGATCCAGACATTCTGGGAAATGGTCCACGACACAATTATTTCAGTCACGTCAGAAAATTTAAACTATACACCGGTGCAATACCTCTTGCACCATACTAAAATATCTAAGAGACGATACCTCAAATCTTTACGTATGTTTATGATAAATGCCGCAGAAGACATTGTATACCGTACCACTGGCATTCAAAAAATACTCCTTCAAAAAAAAGAATGGTTTCGTAGAATCAATCACATTGAGAAAATAGAGGAACTTATCAGCATATCACAAGAGAATATCTCAAAGTTCACTTCAACCTGGTATAACTGGATACAAATCAAATCTACTAATGTCTATGAAGCGGCAATATAACATGATAAGAGAAATGGAAAGAGGAGGTAAAAGATAATGGAAAGGAGACAGAAGGAACTAATAGATTACATATGCTCTCCCCCCCCTTTTTTTTTCCTCTTCCTATATCATTTCACCCCTAAATTTATATTTCAGTCTAATAGAAATTGGTCAAATACAGATTACTATAAATTTAAAAATATGAAAGTTATATAGTTCTTCTAAGATAAGATGTGTATAACATGTTATATACCTTATATTACAAAATCGCATTTTTGAATACATTAAGCACATCTCACTTCAGTTGTGTAATACCATACGGTTTTGAAACCAAATCTGTTCTAATGTTGCATCTTTATATGATGTATGCTGTTTTGATACACAATAAAATGTATGGAACAAAAAAAAAAAAAAAAACTGCAGCTGCTGTGCAAAGGTGCTGTAACCTTAAAAGTGATAGAAAATATGAAACAGTGCTGGCAACATATATTATTTTATACAATATATGGTGATTAGTGCCATCTAAATCAATATGTTTATGCCATATAGAATCAAAAATGCAACAAAAAAAAATATATATATACCGTATTTATCAGCGTATAACACGCACATTCATTTTAAGAGGGAAGTTTCAGGAAAAAACTTACATTTTAAATAAGGAACTTTGAAGCAAAATAAGGGTCAGTGCCCATCTGCAGCCTCACCATTGCCATCAATGCAGCCTGATCGATGCCCATCTGCAGCCTCACAAGTGCCATCAATGCAGCCTCATCAGTCCACATCAATGCAGCCTCACCATTGCCATCAATGCAGCAGCCTCACCATTGACTTCAATGCAACAGCCTCACCATTGACTTCAATGCAACAGCCTCACCATTGCCATCAGTGCAGCCTGATCGATGCCCATCTGCAGCCTAGAGGGGACAGGGAGGGGGCGGGATGAGCGCCAACAGATTACATACAGTGAGAATCTCCTATGATAGACAGAACAGTGGTCCAATGGTAGCCCAGGAGACGGGACTTCCTATTACAGAGGCTGCCAAGTAAACAGGAGATTCTCACTGTATGTAATCTGACGGCGCTCGTTCCGCCCCCCTCCCTGTCCCCTCTGAAGCAGCTAAAATTGAAGTATTGGCGTATAACACGCACACGCTATTTGCACCATATTTTCAGGGTGAAAAAGTGCATGTTATACGCCAATAAATACAGTGTATATATATATATATATATATATATATATATATATATATATATATATATATATATATATATATATATATATATATATATATATATATATATACACAAATCTGTAAAGTGCTTGGTGCTTGTATAGTGATTGAAAAAAAGTGCAGTGGTGCTCCAGACTTGCAAGGTCTGAGGTGCCACACTCCCCCTTTGGTGACCCCACTCACCGGAAACAATGGACCTTTAGCTTCGCAGTCTGGGGTCAAAAAGGCTGTGATCTATTGATCTATTGATCTGGGATATGTAGGATGGTTGCTCGAAAAAACTCTTCCAAGAGGGTTGCTTTATACCAGAAAGGTTACGCCACACTCCGTAGATGGGGAAACAAAGAGAAAGCTCATAGTGAAATACCGCTAAAATAAATTGTAGAGCGCAATCTAGGTGCCACTTACAGAATATCTGGCAGAAACAGGCATCAGTTCACCGCTGTATGGCGTGCTTTCCACGGAGGCAAAAATTGCGTCAATGGTTAATGTGAACCGGAAGTGCGTTGACGCCTTTCGCCCCTCCTCCAGGAGCGTCATCAAAGGACATCCTTTGATGACGCCCTGGAGGAGGGACGAAACGCATCAACGCACTTCCAGTTCACGTTAATCATTGATGCAATGTCCGCCTCTGTGGAACGCATGCCATACAGCGACGAACTCGGATGTTTTCACTGAATGTCCTTCATTCAAAGAGCTATTTTCATTGTGATAAGTGATAGTACAGGTTCTATAAATGGAAGAAGGTAGCAGAATGGGTGGGCATAGTTGGCACGCTTTATGAATGCTGTATTAACCCCTGCACCACTGGATGATTACCTTTTGGGAGTGTGTGCATGTGGGGGGGTGGGGGGTGATTCTGCTTTCATATTGTGACACATTTTTAGCCAAAACATTGGAAGCCTGACCAGTATGACAAGGTAGACTCTTTTATGGCAAGAGCTACACTAAACTACAATACCCGATCCTACGCTGTGCTAGTGATTTTTGTTCTAGTGTTGGATACATATTTGTAGTAGGCCTCAACTTATATCTAGAGAAGCCCGCAGCAAAACGCAGTTAGGCGCAGGGCTGGCATGACAGGGTAGCAGGGCAAAACCAGCAATGAGAGGGGTTAAACTCGTGGGAGTGTAGTTTTCCAGGGTAGGGGGTAGGAGGAGCCTGGGGCTGGTGGTTCAGTCAAAAGTCACTGGAGGAAGAAGGAGCTCCCACCCTCCCACGCTATTATTTGGTTTGATTGTATATATGTTGGTTATTGGGGGTAAGGGGTAATGGTTGGGGATCTTTGGAGGCGCTAGAAAGTAAAATCAATATGGCATAAGTGGGGAACCATTATGGCATGGGATCCTCGGTTGATGCCAGTTAACCGAGGTTTAACTGGCATTGAGAGATAGGTATCAGCGTGAGAAGGTGCAGAGTGGTATGGTCCCCGAGTAGGCTGGGGACCTTGTGTGGCACGCTGATACGAAGAAGTACATTTGATTAGTGCCTTCAAGGATCCTTAACACGGTTACAACGTATCTGTGAAGGGATTGTTTGAAAATAAATGTTATGGTTAAATGTTGATAAAATGGCCGGTGCGGCCAATTTACTCCAAAATGGGTATTGTCTGGATTATGTTATTATAGGTACAGGCAGTTTGCATCTGTCTTACCATAGTCATGCTTTGGTTGTCCATCAGTATTTATCTCACTAGTGTACATACTGTAAGAGACATGCTGGTAGGCTAATTGGCTCCTGTATGTGTATGTATTTAAAGTTAGGTACCTTAGATTGTAAGCTCCTTGAGGGCAGGGATTGATGTGCATGTACAATATACATGTAAAGCGCTGCATAAATAGACGGCACTATATAAGTACCTGTAATAAATAATAAACCAGATAAAGAAACATGGTATTGAAGTATAATGGTTGTGACAAAGCAACTCATTGTCTTACTAAAGAAAACATTTAAATTCCTTTTTGTTTCAGATACACCAAGCTGAAACTTCAAGTCAACCAAGAGGGAAAGATTCCTGTGAAAAAGTAAGTTGTACCATGGCATTTTTATTCCTGTTCCTTTATCATTCACAAGAGACTCTGGAGGGGAGGCCCACCGCTCCAAGCTGCAACAATCTCCCATTTATCGAGTGCTGGTCTCAGAAGCCCGTCCATGCTCCATGTGAAGTTACCACCAGGAAAGGGAAAGTCATACGCTGGTAACGTTACCAGTCTCCGTAAGTTTATTTGACCATACAATCCATGCATCCAGTTCCGCCTGAAGGCCACCCGTCACTGATGCGTTTAACCCTTATGGGCTTAGTCATAGGGTTCTCAACAGTTCCATCGCTATGACTAAGCCTATGAAGGTGGAATGCATCGGAGAGGGATGGCCTTCGTGTGGGACCTTGCCACATGGATGGTATGGCTCAATAAACGTACTGAAAATGGTGACGTTATCGATGTGCAACTCTGTTTTCCTGGTAATGACATGATTGTATTTATCTATAAGCTGTTGATATGCAAGAGGGGGGTAGCACTTGCTGCTCTAGTTGCCCTTTCTGGGGCTTTGGTGATCTCGCCATCCAAAGCAGTAGCAGAGTTAGCAGGTCTACAGGATCTGAAGCTGCGCCTAGACCATTAATGTGGCTTATGCTACAATCTGCTTTTCATCATTGACAGGCATCTGTCGTGTTGATGTCATCACATCACCCCTGTCATTGACAAGAATCTGTCATGATGTAAACTTGTGCTGTGTTCAGATCCATAAAGAAAAAAAAGAGAAAAACCTGATTTGGAGGGCCGGCGCATGGACCATATTTTACTGGAGTACAAAAGCCACCCGTGTCCTGGCAATGGGGGATGCTAGAAGACAGTAGCCACTTCCGTCCTACTAACTGAGGACATTACGTGGCAATAGCTGCCTGCGCCTTGGCAATGAAGGATGCCAGGCCCCATTGGCCACCTGTATCCTAGCAAATGGGGATGTCCTAGGCAGCAATAGCTGTCTCTGCCCTAGCAACAGAGGGCATTAAATGAAAATAGCTGCCCATGTCCTGGCAAGGAAGGATACCAAGCAGAAATAGCTGCCTGCTTCCTAGCAATAGAAAACATTAAGCCGCAATAGCTGTCTCCACCCTAGCAATGGAGGACACTAGGTGGCAATAGATGCCTGCATCCTAGCAACGAAGGATTCCAGGCGCCAAAGGCCACCTGCATCCTAACAACTGGGGATGCTAGGCAGCAATAGCTTTCTGCGCCCTAGCAACAGAGGACATTAAGCCACAATAGCTGCTCACGTCCTGGCAAGGAAGGATGCCAGGACAGAAATGGCTGCCTGCTCCCTAGCAACAGAGAACATTAAGCAGCAATAGCTGACTACACCCTAGCAATGGAGGATGCTAGGTGGCAAAAAGATGCCTGCGCCCTTGAAACAGAAGATGCTAGGCAGGAACAGCTGCCTGCATCCTAGTAACGAAGGCCACCTGTATTTTAGCAACAGAGAGCACTAAACGACCACAGCTGCCTGTGTCCTAGTAACAAAGGATGCTAGGCAACAGTGTGCTCTTTTGGAGTGCATCCTAACAATTGAGGATGCTAGGCAGCTTTAGCTGTGTTTGTTCTAGCAACAGAGGACACTACAGAGCAATAGCGGTTGGTGTCCTAGCAACCAGCAGGCTGCATTAAAGCTGTATGCTTTGAAGCAGGGATATGCAATTAGCGGACCTCCAGCTGTTGCAAAACTACAGGTCCCATCATGCCTCTGCCTCTGGGCGTCATGCTTGTGGCTGTCAGAGTCTTTCTATGCCTCATGGGACTTGTAGTTCTGCAACAGCTGGAGGTTCGCTAAATGCATATCCCTGCTTTAAAGCATGTAAATGCTGCTCAAACATTACATGTGCACAATATGCAGATCACGTTTTTTTGCAGGGTATGTGTATGTACCCCAAAGACTTTGGTTCAGCTGGTTCTAATAGCTTAGAAACCCTGTCTCGTTGTTTAAAGGGTTGTTTACCGGGCTGGCAGCCTGTGCTGTGAATGTAAAATGTAATTTCTTCATAACACATATAGATACAGAGATGAATGAGAGCATATGTTGAAATGTTTTTTTCTGCTTTTCAGAATATGTGCATGGTCTGAACACAGGTTCATTTTAAGACCCCTTTCACACCGAGGGCGTTTTGCAGGCGTTATAGCGTTAAAAATAGCGCCTGCAATCCGCCCTCAAACAGCTGCTCCATTGTCTCTAGTGTGAAAGCCCGAGGGCTTTCACACTGGAGCGGTGCGCTGGCAGGACACCAGGAAAAGTCCTGCCAGCAGCTTCTTTGGAGCGGTGAAGGAGCGGTGTGTTTACCGCTCCTCCACCGCTGCTCCCCATTGAAATCAATGGGGCAGCGCGTCTATACCACCGGCAAAACGCGGCGCATTGCGGGCGGTTTCAACCCTTACTCGGCCGCTAGTGGGGGTTAAAAGCTCCCCGCTAGCGGCTGAAATACATCGCAAATCTGACGGTAAAAATAGCGGCGTTTTACCGCCGACGCTATGAGCGGCTCGGTGTGAAAAGCCGTCTCAAGATTCTGTAAAGGTGCATTTTTACTTTTTTAAAGCAACAAACATGATGTACGTACCTGCTCTGTGCAATGGTTTTGCACAGAGCAGCCCTGATCCTCCTTTTCTGGGGTCTGGGGTCTTCTGGTCGCTCCTGGCTCCTCCCTCCTCAATGGGTGTGATTGACAGCAGTGAGAGCCAATGGCTCCTGCTGCTGTCTCTGAGCCAGTAAGGAGAGAGAGAGGGGAGAGAACCTCTGCTTTGATACACTGGATTGAGATCGGGCTCAGGTAAGGTGGGGGTTGGGGGGGGGGAGCTGCATACAGAACGTTTTCTTATCTTAATGCAAAGAATGCATTAAGGTAAACAAAAAACTTTTACCTTTAGAACCACTTTTTACATTACATTTTATATTAAATTGCATCTGTTTGCTTTATTTTTTTTTTTCCTGTTCTTGCTACAGGATCATGCATAGTACACCTGTATATTGTGCCTGCCAGTAACAATTTGGCTGCACTGAAAAATACTACTAGTCACTCCAAATATCTGGAGAGCTGATAAAGTGCAGACAAACCTGTCAGGGAGCCGTATAAATAAATGTACAGTAGAGGTGACCTTTTCTCAGTGGAAAGTGTGCGCACAATGTGAGTTCAGATAAACAGACATAAATCAGAGAATAAGCATCTCATTAATTGTGTGCCATAAACAACACATAACAGTATGCAGCAGGGAGAAAGCATGTGCTAAGCTTAGGCACAGTTAGGACCCTGTATATACTGGTCTTTATATATATATGTAGTCATTTGTCCTGCATTTATGTTGGAGCAGGTGAGCTCCCTACACCTGTCACAACGTATCGGAGAAAAATGTTAGGGACCATAAAAGGAAGTACTGTATGGGTTACTTAGCAAGTCTGTAAATTAAGTCCTCTGACCAGTTAAGGCATTTGCCCCCCGGGGCCATTATTAATAAGATACGCTATATTACCAAAAGTATTGTGACGCCTGCCTTTACACGCACATGAACTTTAATGGAATCCCAGTCATAGTCCGTAGGGTTCAATATTGAGTTGGCCCACCCTTTGCAGCTATAACAGCTTCAACTCCTCTGGGAAGGCTGTCCACAAGGTTTAGGAGTGTGTCTATGGGAATGTTTGACCATTCTTCCAGAAGCGCATTTGTGAGGTCAGGCACTGATGTTAGACGAGAAGGCTCGTAGTCTCCGCTCTAATTCATTCCACAGGTGTTCCATCGGGTTGAGGTCATGAACATTCCTACCTCAGCGCCACTCTGTGCAGGCCAGTCAAGTTCCTCCACCCCAAACTCGCTCATCCATGTCTTTATGGACCTTGCTTTGTGCACTGGTCCAAATCATTTGGTGGAGGGGGGATTATGGTGTGGGGTTGTTTTATCAGGGGTTGGGCTTGGCCCCTTAGTTCCAGTGAAGGGAACTCTTAAGGCGTCAGCATACCAAGACATTTTGGACAATTTCATGCTCCCTACTTTGTGGGAACAGTTTGGGGATGGCCCCTTCCTGTTCCAACATGACTGAGCACCAGTGCACAAAGCAAGGACCATAAAGACATGGATGAGCGAGTTTGGGGTGGAGGAACTTGACTGGCCTGTACAGAGTGGCGCTGAGGTGGGAATGTCCATACCGAGTGCTATGCCCTTACTACAGCTTAGTAATGACCTCCATTACTAAGCCCCTTAGGTAGTGCGAAACGCGTTGGGGGCGTGGCCTGAATAGAGTCGGTGTTCTTTCAAATTAGCCAACTCATCAGAAACTCCAACCATGTCACTTTCGGTTTCTTTAAACCATCAGTATTTGGAGATTTTGACAAATTGCTGTTTGGACACCGGAAACCGAATACAGTCTAGTATAGGAAGATTTAGCTGTTTTGACAGCACAGCAGCTAATGAGAACAAAGTTGTCGCCGCCTCGGAGGCGGCCATTTTGTTGGCTAGTATCGCTCATAATATCGTGCATTGGACTCTAATCGATTGCCGGTGTTGTGTCCAAACAGCAATTCATAAAAATCTCCAATTACTGATGGTTTAAAGAAACCGGAAGTGACGTGGTTGGAGTTTCTGACGAGTTGGCTAATTTTACAGAACACCGGGATGAGGCTGCTGCTACTATAGTGACTCTCGGGTCCTGATGGGGTGCAGCATGCAAGGATATTTCCATCCTTTATACTACAGCTTAGTAATGACCTCCATTAATTTGGTTGTAAACCCGTTACAACCACTTTTACCTATAGGTAAGCCTAGATTAAGGCTTACCTGTAGGTGCTCGAAATATCTCCCAAACCTCTTAGGAGATATTTACAAAAAAGTGATCGCCGTTGTCTACGGCGCAGGCGCACTTTAGACTCATTTAGGAACGGCTAGCGTGCTGTTTCTAAAGGAGATCGGGCCGTGACTGGTGGCTCCCGTCCCCAAAAAAGTGTCACTTAGTGTCCGATTTGTCCGCCGCAATGTCGCAGTCGCTGATCGCCACCATTACTTGTAAAAAATTTTTTTTTAAATTACGTAATTATTTCCCATGGTTTGTAGACGTTATAACATTTGCGTAAACCAATCAATATACGCTTATTGGGATTTTTTTACCAAACATATTGGCCTAAATTGATGAAGAAATTTGATTTTTTTTCCCCCATTTTTTTTACTGGATATGTTTTATAGCAGAAAGTAAAAAATATTGTTTTTTTTTCAAAATTTTTTTTGTTTATAGCACAGAAAAAAAAAAAAAAAACACAGAGGGGATCAAATACCACCAAAAGAAACCTTTATTTGTAGGAAAAAAGGACATCAATTTTAATTGGGTACAGCGCCGCCACGACCGCGCAATTGTCAGTTAAAGGAACGCAGTGCCGTATCTCAAGAAATGGCCTGGTCACGAAAGGGGGGTAAATCTTTTCCGGCGCTCAAGTGGTTAATGAACACAATATTGGAGGCGTGTATCGGATATTTATATAAAAAAGAAAAAAAATTATCATCTTTGTTTCCAGGATTATTTATTTTCCAATAAAACGTCAGGTGATTTATTATTCACGTTCGTGAAGTGGTCAGGTCTACTGTGAAAACATCAGTTTTTTTTTTTAGCAAAAAAAGCAAAAAGAAAGTTATTGTAAAGTTTTAGGGCATTTTGAAATTAAAATAATGAATTATGCAGATCGTACTTGTCATCATCATTAGGGAATATAGCAGCAAGGACGTATTTAAAAAGCCGTGGATTGAAGATGAAACGGAAAGTGAAAATTGTCTCAGGCAAATCAGATCATGACAAGCTTAGGATTTTTTAGTAGGTCACAGAAATGAAATTATAATGGTAATGCAGGAGTGTGGCACCCAGAGAATAACGGGAGAGAGAGAGCTTTTATTGCTATATATTTTAGGCTGTTCATCTTTGGCTGCAACGTCTCTAAAATACGTCGTCAATATACCAGGGCCGTACCAAAAGTAATGCAAAAATGGGCAGAACTTTTTCTCTTAACTTATATAGTTATAAAATAGTTAAAATTTCACATATTGGTAGAGTTATGCCCCGTACACACGATAGGATTTTCCGACAACAAATGTTTGATGGGAGCTTGTTGTTGAAAATTCCGACTGTGTGTAGGCTCCATCGGACATTTTCCGTTGGAATTTCCGACAAACAAAATATGAGATCTGGATCTCAAATTTTCCGACAACAAAATCCTTTGTCGGAAATTCCGATCGTGTGTACACAATTCTGACGCACAAAGTTCCACGCATGCTCGGAATCAAGCAGAAGGAGCCGCACTGGCTACTGAACTTCATTTTTCTCGGCTCGTCGTATGTGTTGTACGTGACCGCGTTCTTGACGTTCGGAATTTCCGCCAACATTTGTGTGACCGTGTGTATGCAAAGCAAGTTTGAGCCAACATTCGCCAGAAATAAATCCAGGATTTTGTTGTCGGAAAATCCTATCGTGTGTACAGGGGATAACTCTTCCTGTAGAGCGCGTGTCAGCAACCTGTAGATCGCGATCTACCAGTAGACTGCGATCTACCAGTAGACCAGGTTACTGGTAGATCGCGGTCTGGGTTTGCTGACCCGCCATCCCAAAGCATCAAACAGAATGCAATCCAAAGGGATTACTTGTAAAGTTGGAGCTGTAGTAGGGAGCAAGAGCCACATAAGCCGATGCCTCCTCTGTAGTGCCGGCTCCTGTCCCGTGCGGAGTGATACCAACTGCACCCCACCTCTTATCCCGGCTTGCCGTCTCCAGAGTGGTGCCAGCAGCAGGAAAGAAGAGATCTTCGTGCCAGTGTGAAGCAATACACCGGGCATAATAGTATAGGGCTGCTTTCACACTGATGTGCTGCGGTTTACCCACATCACGGGTGCAGCGCGGTGAACCTGCAGCTTTCCTGCAGGTTTTCTGCGCTTAGCCATTGACTTCTATTATATCCTGCAGGTTTGGTGCACTTGAGTGCAGGAGTTTTGGCGCGCTTTCAGAAAGTGCACCGCGCCACCTGATTTAAACCCATGATTGGCGTGCAATGCACGCTATTGCAACACGATACAAATAAATTTATAAATGCAGCGCTGATGGGTGAAATATAAAGCAAAGTGACAACATATCACCCAGAAATAGTGTAGAACTAGCTTGATGGTAAAATACAAGCAGGTGTGTACCAATCAAAATAGACTATTAAATGTATGTGGAAAATGAATCTACAATGTTTGTAAAAAAATGGTGTCCGTAGTGAAAAAATGTTCATCAATGAATACAGACAAGTTTCATGGGGGAAAAAGATTTATGTAGTCAATGCCTTTTCAACCAATGGAACGATTTTCTTCATGTGGCCTAAGCCAACATACAGCTGTGATAGTAGAAGAAATGGGTACGCTTACCACAAAAGGTGGACACACTCACCATCAGGCATTTGGATCAATCAATCCTGTGGGTGCTAGGTAGAAGATCGTGATGGTATAGAGATGCACTTCAATGGCCTCATCCGGAGCAATAATGGATGGATGGTGGTGGTCAGGTCTCCAGCAGATGGATATGCTTGCATTCACATGAGGTGGTCAGATGGATGGAATATGCAGGCTGTTTGCCCCAGTTGAAGGACTAGTGTCTGAAACATGTCGGGTTGCTGAGCCTTTGTGCCTTGCCTCACGATGACCGCCCGGCCACGAGCGATCGCGGGCACGAGAGGCAGAACAAGGATGTGTGTGCGTAAACACACACACATCCCTGTTCTATGAGGAGAGACAGATCGTAAGTTCCTATTAGCTAAAAACAACGATCTGTCATCCCCTCTAGTGAGTCACCTCCCCCTACAGTTAGAAACACACACTAGGGAACACAGTTAACCCCTTGATCGCCCCCCTGGTGTTAACCCCTTCCCTGCCAGTGACATTTTTACAGTAATCGGTGCATTTTTATAGCACTGATCGCCGTATAAGTGCCAATGTTCCCAAAAATGTGTCAAAAGTGTCCGATGATGCCCCATAATGTCGCAGTCCCGGTAAAAATCGCAGATCACCGCCATTACTAGTGAAAAAAAATAAAATAAAAATGCTATAAATCTATCCCCTATTTTGTAGACGCTATAACTTTTGCGCAAACCAATCAAAATAGGCTTAATGCGTTTTTTTGGGGGTTTTTTTACCAAAAATATGTAGAAGAATACATATCGGCCTAAACTGAGAAAAAATGTGCATTTTAAAAAAGAAAAAAAAATGGAGATATTTATTATAGCAAAATGTACAAAATATTTTTTCAAAATTGTTGCTTTTTTTTTGTTTATAGCGCAAAAAATAAAAACCACAGAGGTGATCAAATACCACCAAAAGAAAGCTCTATTTGTGGGGAAAAAAAGGACGTCAATTTTGTTTGGGTGCAACGTCGCACGACTGCGCAATTGTCAGTTAAAGCCACGCAGCAATCGTAAAAAATGGCCCGGTCATTCAGCAGCCAAATATTCCGGGGCTGAAGTGGTTAAAGTAGAACAATATGCAAAAAAAAAAAAAAAAAAAAAAATTTTTTCATTTTGGATAGGGTAAAGGAGGGTTATAACCCCTGTAAGGTTTATTTTGCCATCTTTGTCCCATTGGAGAGATTTCCCTTCACTTCCTGTCTCAGCCAAACAGGAAGTGAGAGGAAATCCCTGCAAATTAAGGGAATTTCTTGGGGACCTCCCAGGTCACTAGAACAAGTGTCCCCGTCCCCCCCCCCCCCCATTGGAAGATTTCCCCTCTATTTCTTTTCTGGGGACAACCCAAAATTTGGGATTTTCTTTCTACTTTCAATGATAAATAGCACAAATAGAGAGGGGGAAATCTCCTTAATGGGGACACAGACAGCAATAAAAAAAAAACTGACAGGTGTTCTGATTCATCTTCACTCCATCTAAAACTAAAAAAAAAAAAAAAAAAAAAAAAAAAAGGCACCCATGCATGTCTGCAGAGGTCCGCACATTTCCGTGTGGTGTGGGAAATGCATGCAGAAAAATGCACATTTCCCACACTGCAAATTGTGTGAACCAGCGCTAAGAAAAAAATAAAGGATTTTGGCTTCTGCTGTTAAAAAAACAAAACAAAACACACACACATCAATGCAACAAAACGCATTACAAATGCAAATCAACTCAATTGCATTTAAAAAAGTAAAGTGTGCCCCCCAGTGGCGGCTGAACCTGTCACCGAAAAATGCATCACTTAAGGGACTTTCTGCACTACACATGTTGGCACGGTTGCATGCCAGAGTTAGAGCATTTTTAATGGTTAACCACTTACCGACCGGCCACTGTATATATACATCATCAGTTTGAAGAGGGGAGTCTCTGTAACGGCAGCAGCTGCAGCCACAACCGAGGTATCCATCATTAGGGCCGGCGGTTCTGTTTTACGATAATGGTGGTCTCTGCGGCGGATTCACCACGAGATCATCGTTATCGGCGGCGGGAAAGGTGCCACCCCCCTCCCGCCGCTCTCCCGCACCCTCCGTCACTTACCGGAGCCGGCGGTAGCGGCGGAGGCGATCGGGTCCCTTCACATCTGTGGTACCATAGGAGGGCGGAAGCGACGTTAAAACGTCACTTCCGCCCATACGTCTTAAAGCCACATTTTTTCAAATGACAATTTTTTTTTTTGCATTGATATGAGATCTGAGGACTTTTTGACCCCCCAGATCTCATATTTAAGAGGACCTGTCATGCTTTTTTCTATTACAAGGGATGTTTACATTCCTTGTAATAGGAATAAAAGTGACCCTTTTTTTTTTAAAAAAAAAACAGTGAAAAAATAAATAAAACCAAGTAAAATAAATAAGAAAAAATAAATAATTTTTTTTTAAAGCGCCCCGTCCCGACGAGCTTGCGCGCAGAAGTGAACGCATGCGTGAGTAGAGCCCGTATATGAAATCGGTGGTCAAACCACACATGTGAGGTGTCGCCGCGATCGGTAGAGTGAGAGCAATAATTCTAGCCCTAGACCTCCTCTGCCACTCAAAACATGCAACCTGTAGAATTTATGACTAAGGCCTTAAAGGGTTAAACGCGTCAACTGTTCTTATATGCGTTTGGACACTGTGGCTTTTCATAAAATATTACACTTTTTAAGAGCAATCACCGGAGTGTGGATCATCTTTTCCTTACTTCCCTACTCAGCCAGCGACTGTGGATCGAGCACCCGGGATCTCTGCTTTCTATGTGATGTATGAGTAGTACTGACTTATTTGTTTATATTCAGAATTTTTTAAACGTCACCTATGGAGATTTTTGAGGGTAAAAGTTTGACGCCATTCCACAAGCGGGCACAATTTTGAAGCGTGACATGTTGGGTATCAATTTACTCGGCGTAACATTATCTTTCACAATATAAAAGAAATTGGACTAACTTTACTGTTGTCTAATTTTTTTATTCAAAAAAGTGAATTTTTTCCAAAAAAAGTGCGCTTGTAAGACCGCTGCGCAAATACGGTGTGAAAAAAAGTATTGCAATGACCGCCATTTTATTCTCTAGAGCGTTAGAAAAAAAAAAACAATATATATAATGTTTGGGGGTTCTAAGTAATTTTTTAGCAAAAAAAACTGTTTTAAACATGTTAACACCTAAATTCCAAAACGAGGCTGGTCCTAGTGGTTCTAAAGGCAGAAGGTTTTTTTTTTTTTTTTTAAATTTTTTTATTTATAATAGGAAACCGGTTTACCGGGGCATACATCAAAAAAAAGCGTAATTGCAATCAGCAGCAATACATACATACATAGGTGCAGGTACAATGTGTGCCGAGTATTAACAAACATTGGAAAAAACATGACATTCCTTCTCCATATTTTGGTAGGTATAAAAGATTATACAGTGTTGATGTCCTATGAAGTATTTACCGCTGCATAGTTTCTGATCTTTGTCCCAGTTTCTGAAACCATCTTTCTCGTGTTTTCTACTACGCCTCTGTCTGTCAGTGTTTCATGTATGTGGTTTCAGCGCCAAAGTGTAACTTAATCCCGGATTTAGCGGCCTCCCCTTTATTTTATTATTTCAAGAGAAGAGAGAGGAAAAATAGTTATTGAGGAAAAGAGCAGGTTAGTAAGGTAGATTGGGCATAGATAGAATTAGAAGGGAAGGGGAGAGGGGTGTGGGGGGGAGGGGGTGCACATGTGGGGGGGGGGGGGGGGTGGGGGGGGGGTCGTGAGTCTGAACGACGATTCACAAGTCTGTGTATTTGCCTGTGTTTCTCTATTCTTTTTCTCATAAACAGAGTGTATTATAACCTCATCTGCCCTGTAGTGCCTGGCCTTCTTCTGAGTACTTGAACATGTTCCATAATTGCCATGTTTTGGTGTACGTTTCCTGTCTGTTTTGGCTTGTGAGGATTAGGTCCTCCATCTGGTTTATTTCCTCCACTTTTTGTAGCCAAAGGGCTATGGTTGGTGCTTGGGTGGATTTCCAAAGGATTGGAATACATGTTTTTGCCGCGTCTAGCAGGTGTCGTATCACTGATTTCTTGTATACCCTTGCGGGGGTGTCGTTAGCATGTAAAAGGAAGTATGCTGGTTCATCTGGCACAATGCGGTCTGTGAATTTTTGTGTTAATTGGCGGACTTCTCTCCAGAAGCTCTGGATTCCAGAACAGGACCAGAAGATATGGAGGAGTGTGCCTTTTTCTTCTTGGCATCTCCAACAGGTGTCTGATGCCGAAGGGTATATTGTGTTAAGAAATGCTGGGGTTCTGTACCAGTGGGTGAGGATTTTATAGTTCGTTTCTTGGATCTTAGTGCAGAGTGAGGATTTGTGGGTGAACCGAAGGATGTGTTGTTTTTTGCTGGTGGTAAACTGACAATTTAGTTCTTTTTCCCATTTGGCGAGGCCTCGAACTGTGTAATCCTCTGCTGGGGCGATTAACATACCGTAGGTTAGAGAGAGTAAGTGTGGTAGGGGCCCCGTTCCCGTACATATATCCTCCATGGGTGTAAGGGTTTGATCGGTATCATTGGGTGGTGGCATACTGTTAAGGAAGTGTTGGAGCTGTAACGCTCTCAAAAAATCCAGACGGAACTGTCCTTCTGGGTCAGTCAGCTCTGTGATAGTCTTCCACCTGCCTCTAAAGCTGAAATGCGAGGCTTGGTATAATCCCCTCTCTCTTAGATCCCGAAACCCTCCATCGCCCATTCCTGGTTCGAATGAAGGGTTTCCTATTATGAGTCTGAGGGAGGAAGAGTCAATCAGATGGGCACATACTCGCGCCGTGTTACCTATTAAGGGGTGTCGTTTGAGGTCTGTTGGAAGTGTGGTGTAGCTCCATGGGATCCTGTGTATAGGGGTCGTGCTTTGTGCTTGTTCCAGTTGCGTCCATAATTTGGTGGGTGTATGTCGGCACCAGTCAATGAGCCTTCCTAAGTGTGTAGCTCTATAGTAGGTCTGGAGGTCGGGCATTGCCAGTCCTCCATGTTTTTTGGGTAACGAAAGAATTCTCCTGTGTATTCGTGATTTCTTCCCTGCCCAGAGGAATTTGGTAAATGTTGATCTTACTTGGTTGAAGTAGCTTACGGGTATGTGTACTGGGATGGTCTGTAGCAGATACAGGAATTTGGGTAAAATTGACATCTTAAGGATGTTGCAACGTCCGAACCAGGAGTGAAGTCCACCATTCCATTTATCTAGCAGTAGTTGAACTTTTTTTAACAGAGGTGGGAAGTTAAGCTTGAACAGTTGGGAGAATGTCGGGGGTATGTATGTACCTAGGTATTTCAAGGCCGTAGTGGTCAATTTCAGGTGGAAGCTGTTTTGGAGTTGTGTGAGTTGTGGTTGTGGGATTCCCAGTCCCATCGCTTCGGACTTACTGAAGTTAATTTTCAGATTGGTCAGTTGGCCATAGGTGTGGAATTCTTTCATAAGGTTGGGAAGGGAGATGGTTGGGTTCGTGAGGGAGAACATCAAGTCGTCTGCATATGCAGAGACTTTAAATTGTTTTTTATTTACTTCTACGCCTGTGATGTCTGGGTTCAGTCTAACGTGACAAAGGAAAGGTTCCAGGGATAATGCAAAGAGTAGTGGCGATAGGGGGCAGCCCTGACGGGTCCCATTAGTGATAGGAAAAGCTTCCGAGATTACTCCGTTCGCTCTTACTCTGGCCGTTGGGTCTGAGTAGACGGCGGAAATCCAGTGTATCATTTTTTCCCCTAGACCTATATGTTTTAATGTCGCAAACATGAACCTCCAGCTGACTCGATCGAACGCTTTTTCGGCGTCTGTTCCTAGTAGAATGCATGGGGATTTGGTGTTGTTTGCTATATGGAGTAGGTTAAGAACTTTAATCGTATTGTCCCTAGCCTCCCTGTTTGGGATAAAACCTACTTGGTCTAGGTGGATTAGTGAGGTAAGGTGCTGCTGTAGTCTGGTGGAAATGATCTTTGTGAAAAGTTTTAGGTCTGTATTTAGAAGAGAAATCGGGCGGTAGGAGCTACATTGGCTTGGATCTTTGCCTTCTTTTGGTATAACAGAGATTTGTGCTTGTAGTGTGGATTTATAGAACTGTCCCCCTGTGCCTAGATTATTATATAGTTTGACTAGGTGTTGGCCGAGTGAGGGGAGAAGGATCCTGTAATAGGGGATTGTGAGCCCATCTGGACCTGGAGCTTTACCCGATTTAGAGTTTTTAACAGCGGTTTGCAGTTCGTTCAGCGTGATTGGGTCTTCTAGTAATGATTTTGCATCCTCCGGGAGGGTCGGCATGAGGGAGGATGATATGTATTCCGTCAGATTATCGGGGGGATTTGGTATCTCTTTTAGATTGTATAGAGAGGAGTAGAAGGAACTAAACTCTCGCACAATGTGTTGAGGTAGAGAGACTTTCTGGCCTTTAGGGGACGTAATGTGGGGTATATATGAGGTCAATTTCTGTTCTCGTAACGCTTGAGCTAAAAGTCTTCCGCATTTGTTTCCGGATTCGTAGTGTATCTTCTTACATACTTGTATGGCCGCTTTTGCTTTATACCTTAAGAGGTCGGTGATCTGTGCACGAACCGTGTCTAGTTCTATTTCTAATTGTTTAGTGAGTGTTTGTTTATGCTGTGTTTCTAGTGTTTCTAATTTTTTAAGCAAAGTATTCAATTGTGCGACCCTTTGTTTTTTGAGTCGTGAGCCATGCTTGATGAGAATCCCTCTAATAACGGTCTTATGTGCCTCCCAGACTAGTCCTGTGTCACAGTCAGGGGTGGTGTTTGTGGAGAAGTAGTGACCTATCTCTCTAGTCACCTCAGCTAAAACTTCTGGGTCTTTCAGTAGTCCCTCGTTTAGTCGCCACGGTGGTTTCTGTGTTGACCTCAGGTCTGGGAGAGTGTATCGCAGTGTGATCGGAGCATGGTCCGACCATGTTATAGAGCCTATAGTGGTTTCTTTAATCGCTTGTAAGTCCTTGTGGGGGATCAGAAAATAATCGATTCTGGAATACGTCTGGTGAGGTTTAGAGAAAAAAGTGTAGTCTTTTTCCCCGGGATGAAATAGTCGCCATGCGTCGATCATTTGTGAGTTGTGTAGCGTTGTGCCAATACGTTTGCGTAAGTCTCGCGAGGTGGAGGACGTGCCAGTGGAAGTATCTTCCGTAGGGATAAGGGGAACGTTAAAGTCTCCCCCTAGTATCAAGTGTCCGTCTGAGAATTGCAATAGTAGGTCTAGGTGACGTTTGATGAATCTGTCTTGTTGTGTGTTGGGAACGTACAGATTAGCTAAGGTTACTTTTGAGTCTCCTATCTTCCCTTTTATGAATAGGTACCTGCCTTCTTTATCATACTTTACTTCCGTGAGTGACCATTGGAGTTTGGATGCGATTAGAATGGAGACCCCTCTAGATTTAGCCTCTGTGTACTTTGAGTGGTATACTACTGGGAAAAATCTGCTCCGAAGTGTCGGAAGAGAGCCCTCCCTAAAGTGGGTTTCCTGCAAGAAAACGATGTCAGCCCCCAAGCGTCTCATGTCATTAGTTAGCATGTGTCTTTTCTCCGGCGTGTTTAGGCCTTTCACGTTAAGAGAGACTATGTTTATGGAGGTCATGATTTCGGGTGGTGGGTGGGATGTTATACAAAATCTGGGTATAAGGTAGGGGGTGGGGGGGGGGGGATTGAGGGGGGGGAATAAGGGTTAGGTGAAGGGGGTATAAAGCGGGTGCAGTAGAAGAAGTGGGGTAATCTCAGAGAGAGGAAGAAGAAGAAAAAAGTGAGAAGGCTGTCACTAGAGAGTGCAGCTTAGTGTCAGTACTAAATTAGCCAATCAGGCTAGAACGCTCCCCAGACTCTGTGCTGGGAATGGAGCGCTGTCCTATGTGGGACGGTGGATAGACAGGGCCAGGAAGTGAGCTCCCGAACCTCTCCCTCCACCCCCGGCTATCTGTGGTTGTTATATGTGTGTGCAAAGTGCCATTAGCAGTCATCTAACAGGTTGGTAAGTTGTGGCATTACTGGCATATTAACTATCTAAATATAGCTGTCAAACGGAGTATGGTGAAGCATATAATGGAATGAGAAAAAACGGAGCTCTCATACCTAGAGCCCAAGGAACACAATAGCAGAACAGAAAAACAAAATAATAATATTAATAACTCAGTAAGTGCAATAGAACAAGTCATGCATCTCTTCCCATCCAGCTGCATATAAGATGGTCGAACCAGTTAGGATGAACTAGCAATGAACTGTGTTGAAAGGCTTGTAGCCAACTTAGGTTCGACCCTGTCATATGCAAAGCAGGACCTCGATTTTGTGGTTGCTCAGTCCCGCACCGGGACGTGCCAGGTTGGTCTGACCCTTCCGTGCCCCTTAATTTAAAACCATTAAACAGATGTGGAATGTGGAATGTGAAATCCCCCTTCTCCCACCACTACCCAAACCGTTTGCTCAAGGATATCAACTTGCATATAGGCGGTAATGTTAAAGCCCGTAAATGCTAATGGGGACCTGAGCTTCCCCTCTTGCACAGTTTCTGTAGTGCTGGTAGTCCATGTCGTGCTGACCTCCGGGTTCGAGGTGACAAGGTGCAGTGATGATTGTCGTTTGAGTCACATCCCCTGTCGCTTCTATGTCCCTCAGCTTCCTACATCCGCATGGTCAGCATGGCCCCCAACAGCCAAAGAGGGAGTGTCTCTGAGTACTCCGATTAAGCCTGTGCAGCAGAGCGGGAAGGGGCAAGATATAATGGGCATGCGAGGACATGTTCTGAGCTCTAGAGCTGGAGGGGTCTGCCGTGTGTTTTACCCGGGGGTGGGGTGGATATCATTGGCAACCAGGCCTATCAGGGAGTCTTACAGCTCTCCACCCCGACCAACCTCAGGCTTACTATACCCACGGGGGCTGGAAGGAGGGGGGGAAGCCTGTATAGAGGGAAGTGAGGACAAAGTTTGTCAAATTCCCCCCCTCAAACAGATAATGATGGCCATGCTACAATTCCCTGTGTGCGGGGACAAAGTACCTCTCAGTCTGTCTTGGATGAATCAAGCTGGATTGGGAAGGGATGGGCACGGGCCTACTCACGCTGCTCTCCTTCGGAGGCCGTCCTGTGTCTCCTTCTGTTCCTCTGGTGGCGGGGAGGGAGAGGTCCGTGTAATCTCAGAGGGCCCGATCGGCCCTGTGGACGTGGTAGAAGCTGGAGCCAGTCAGGGACTTGTATCGGTTCTGTGTCCATGAACCTGAAGAGCGCCGGAAGGTCTGCGGTGTTCTGCAGGGAGAAGGATCCTGATTCGTTGCGGAACGTTACTGAGAACGGATATCCCCATCTGTATGTCAGGCCTTTCTGTCTGGCGAGGTCCAAGAGAGGACGGAGGAGGGCTCTACGTCTCAGTGTAGCCCTCGATAAGTCAGGCAGTATTCTGGCCTGTTTACCTCCTACTTCTACCTCACCCAGCTCCCAGGCCCGGCGTAGGATGGCTTCCTTCTGCGTGTAACGGTGTAGTCTGCATACTACATCTCACGGTCTGCTCGGATCTTCAGATCTGGGGCCAAGAGTTCTGTGGACTCTGTCCAGTTCGATGTTGAGAGCGGGGTCATTCAGCACCGTACGTAATAATTCCTTGACTGTCTCCCCTAGGTTTTCGGCTGCCATTTCCTCTGGGATCCCTCGGAGCCGCAGATTGTTCCTGCGACTCCGGTCCTCAATATCTTCCAGGTGCAGCTGGAGGGCGACGGCGGAGTCCTGGTGTATGTCTCTGGCTTGTTCAAGCGCCGCTACTCTTCTCTCCAAGATGGTCACCGAGGCCTCCCCCGTGTCTATGCGTTCTGCCAGTGTAGCCACCTCTCCTCGTACCTCCTGCATATCCCGTCGGTGTGTCTCTTCCAGCTTAAGGATGAGCGCCTCAATGTCCGAACGGGTGGGGAGGGCCTGAAGTAAGGCCCTAATGTCCTGATCAAGCCTACTGGGTTCCGGAGAGTGTGGGGACGCCATCGTGCTCCCTGTCGAACCTCCGTTGATGCCCGGGGAGTTGTTAATACCGTCCTGGGAGCAGGATGGGGCTGGATGGTCGCTCCGTCTGGGGGCCTTCTGCTTCTCACCACGTGGTAGGCCCCGCGGCGCTGCTACTGTGGCTCCCAGGGATTTGCCCTGCAGTTGCTGGAAATAGTGGCGAATCTCTCCCGGACTCCTTCCAGCGGGTGTTCTCCGTGTAGTTGCTCTTGTCCTGTGCCGTTTGGCTGGTATCATGCCTCTGGCAAAGTGGGTATAGCCTGGGTTTTCGGGACAGGCCGGGAGCTCTGAGAAAAAGCAGCTTCACTCAGCCATGTCCAGGCCACGCCCCAGAAGGTTTTTTTTTTACCTTAATGCATACTATGCATTCTATTCTATGCGCCATTGGCTCCTGCTGCTGTCAATCAAAGTCAGTGAGCCAATGAGGAGAGAGAGGGCTGTGTCTGAATGGACACACAGAGCTGTGGGTCGGCTTGGGTGCCCCCATAGCAAGCTGCTTGCTGTGGGGGCAGGAGGGAGGAGCCAGGAGCACAGAAGAGGGACCCGAGAAGAGGAGGATCGGGGCTGCTCTGTGCAAAACCGCTGCACAGAAGAGGTAAGTATAATATGTTTGTTATTTTTAACCAAAAAAAAAACAAGACTTTATTATCACTTTAACTCTAAACTGGTGACCTGTGGGGGGTTTTAAAGTGGTTCTATAGTCTCAACGTTTTTTACTTTAATGTGTTCTATGCATTAAAGGAGTTGTAAAGGCAGTTTTTTTTTCTATCTTAATGCATTCTATGGCTGAGACACAGCTGTGGCGCCATTGGCTCCCGTGGCTGTCAATCAAAGTCAGTCAGCCAATCAGGGGAGAGAGAGGGAGGGGTCGGGTTGGGGCTCCGTGTCTGAATGGATACACGGAGCTCTGACTCGGCTCCAGTGCCCCCATAGGAAGCTGCTTGCTGTGGGGGGCACTCGATAGGTGGGAGGAGCCAGGATCAGCAAAGAGGGACCCGAGAAGAGGAGGATCTGGGCTGCTCTATCCTTGGGAAGAATAGTGGCCCATTGTTGGTATCATTGGGAGTAATAGTGCCCCATCACTGGTATTATTGGGAGTAATAGTGCTCCATCGTTGGTATCATTGGGAAGAATAGTGCCCCATCGTGGTTATTAATGAGAGGAATCGTGCCTCATCATTGGTGTCATTGGGAGGAATAGTACCGTATCATTGGGAGAAATAGTGCCCCATCATTGGTATCAATGGGAGTAGTAGTGCCCCATTGTTAGTATCAGTGCGAGGAATCGTGCCTCATCATTGGTATCAGTGGGAGGAATAGTGCCCCATTGTTGATGTCAGTAGAGAAATGGTGCCCCATAGTTGATATCAGTTGCCAGAATAGTGTCTCGTATCAGTAGGAGGAATAGTGCTTCAGGGGCTAGATAAAGACAAGCAAAGGGTGGCATCCGGCCCCCGGGCCGCAGTTTGGAGACCACTGCTCTAGGGTGTTTGCATTAAGAAAATATATAATGTTTTGGAGGGTTTAACTAATCTCCAGGCTTAAAACATGTATGTAAAGAATGCAAAGCTCTGGTAGTGAAAGGGTTGAAAAAAATGTTGCAATTGTATGAAGGAAAGGGTAACTTAATGGGAAGTGGGTGAGGAGGGTGAAGAGGGTGAGGAGGGTGAGGGGGCTGAAGAGGGTGAGGGGGGTAAAGAGGGTGAAGAGGGTGAGGGGGGTGAAGAGGGTGAGGAGGGTGAGGTGAGGAGGGTGAGGAGGGTGAAGAGGGTGAGGAGGGTGAGGAGGTTGAGGAGGTTGAGGAGGGTGAGGAGGGTGAGGAGGGTGAGGAGGGTGAAGAGGGTGAAGAGGGTGAGGAGGGTGAAAACGGTGAGGAGGGTGAGGAGGGTGAAAACGGTGAGGAGGGTGAGGAGGGTGAAGAGGGTGAGGATGGTGAAAAGGGTGAGGAGGGTGAGGAGGGTGAAGAGGCTGAGGAGGGGGAAGAGGGTGGGGAAGGTGAAGTAGGTGAGGAGGGTGAGGGGGGTGAAGAGGGTGAAGTGGGTGAAGAGGTTGAGGAGAGTGAGGAGGGTGAAGAGGGTGAGGAGGGTGAGGAGGGTGAAGAGGGGGAGGAGGGTGAAGAGGGTGAGGAGGGTGAGGAGGGTGAAGAGGGGGAGGAGGGTGAGGGGGGAGAAGAGGGTGAAGTGGGTGGAGAGGGTGAGGAGAGTGAGGAGGGTGAAGAGGGTGAGGAGGGTGAGGAGGGTGAGGAGGGTGAAGAGGGGGAGGAGGGGGAGGAGGGGGAGGAGGGTGAGGAAGGTGAAGAGGGGAGGAGGGTGAAGAGGGTGAGGAGGGTGAAGAGGGGGAGGAGGGTGAGGAGGGTGAAGAGGGGGAGGAGCGTGAAGAGGGTGAGGAGGGGGAGGAGGGTGAAGAGGGTGAGGAGGGTGAAGAGGGTGAGGAGGGTGAGGAGAGTGAGGAGGATGAGGAGGGTGAAGAGGGTGAGGAGGGTGAAAGTCCACTTTAGGGATTTTTCCTGACTATGGAATAAGGGAACACTTCTATGTGTGTACACTTCCACTTTAAAGTACTAAATACATTCAGGTCTCTACGTCAATTATGTGAAAGAGCTTCTTATATCATACAAACAAATGATGTAAAGTTCACACACCTGCACAAAAAATGAGATATTTGACATTTTTATAGCTTTGCTTTGCTTGTGCCGCAACCTGTTTTTACGCCAAGTGCCAATTAAAGTGGAAGATTTATAGAAGAACTCTACCAATGTGAACGTTTCCATGATGTTCAAAATGTATATTATCTCAGCCATTGTCAGAGTTATTTACATTGTGTGTTTTTCCAGCAAAATATATATGTAGTGACGGGGCCCCAGTACATACTAAAACCCTGTGCGGCTTCGTAAAATGTTCATTCGTTTTATTTCCATACCTCATGGGCCATTTGGGACCCCCTGCAGACCTCCCTGAAAAAAACAACAATTGATGGTTTTCACTCCTGTAATGTTTCTACTGGAGCTCCCAATTGTTGAACAACTAACTGGTTAACCAAACAGAATTGATGTCCTTTTTTCCCACAAATAGAGCTTTCTTTTGGTGGTATTTGATTGCCTCTGCGGTTTTTATTTTTTGCGCTATAAAAAAAAAAAAAAGCGATAATTTTGAAAAAAAAAAACGCATTATTGTTTGCTCTAATAAATATCCCCCAAAAATATATAAAAAAAACGATTTTTTTTCCTCAGTTTAGGCCGACATGTATTTTTCTACATATTTTTGGTAAAAAAAAAATCGCAATAAGCGTATATTGATTGGTTTGCGCAAAAGTTATAGCATCTACAAAATAGGGGATAGTTTTATGGCATTACCCGGCTGTCTCCCAGGGGCACACTTAATTGTTTCAATAATGAAGCAGTGTATGCTAGTCTGGGTTCTGTTGCATGCCACTGGCTTTGCTGAGCACTATCAGGACCATTAGTTAACACACTGGGGTGAATTCACAAAGCTAAAACATCAGAATAAGGATTGTTTAAGTGACAGTTATTTTCAGTATAAAAGCTATCATTTGGCAAAGAATAAAGCTCCTAGAAAATAGTTAGACTCGTTCAAGCTGACATGTAAATTGCCATCATCCCTGTATATATGAAATTGTGAATACCTCTAAATGGGATTTTAAAGGCAATTAGAGAAAAAAGCAAATAATATATATATATATATATATATATATATATATTTTTTTTTTTTTCAAAAAATGGAAAATTTATTAGTACAAATTTTTTTACATAATATAAAGATTCCCACAAGGGAAACCCAGACAAAAATGCACATGTACATGTATCATAGTGAAATAAATAGTGTCACAGGTGGTATCGCCCCACTACACATACTATTCAATACTTTCAAATAGTTTGATAGTTTGATAATTCGAAAGTATTTTTCATGTTTCATATGATATTCATTGATTTGGATTTCAAAATGTATTTATACTTTACTCTGTATTTTCAGAAGTGGTATCAGACCCTGAAGAAGAATATCATTCATACATATGTTGAAACGCGTTGGGTACTCGCACTACTCACCATCATCTGTAATTTGTATGGATGCTACACCTTATGTGTAGTGGGGCGATATCACCTGTGATACTGTTTATTTCACTATGATACATGTACATGTGCGTTTTTGTCTGGGTTTCCCTTGTGGGAATCTTTTTATTATGTAAAAAATGTTGTATTAATACATTTTCCATTTTTTGAAAAAAAATATACATATATATATAATTCTCATTTTTCTATACTTGCCTTTAAAATCCCATTTAGAGGTATTAACAATTTCAAAAATAAAGATCCTTACCCTTGCGTAATCCTGAGCCTTTTGCGCGGCTGGTGGCTCTCAATCCTGACTGGCACTGACGGCTTTGGCCATAGGGAATCGATCAGAGTGGTTCATGTGATCGCAATGCAAGTGACAGAACGCAACATATATTTTATTTTTTGCTTCTGTCTATAGTTCTACTTTAATACAAACTTGACCTATTTCTCCTTTCTCTTTTCAGCATATACCGCTTATTTTCTGCAGACAGGAAGCGAGTGGAAACAGCATTAGAGGCATGTGGTCTTCCGCCTGGCAGAGTAAGTATCCCATACATGGTATAGAAGAGGTCAGATTTGCTTACATAGAATAGGAGGTGGGGGCCGGTTCATACCACTTCCGGTCAGTCGTGTATTTAGGTTTTGTGCTGCCCTAGGCCTGACTAAACTCGTGCACCCCCCTAATTTAAATATGACCCACCCCTTCCTGTCAAGGCCACACCCCTTCCTGTTTAAGATCTGCCCTGAAGTTTCCGAGTGGGGACACTAGTTCTGAGGGCTTTGGGAGGGGGGGATGGATTCCCTTAATTTGCATAGATTTCCTCTCACTTCCTGTTTGGCTATGGGGCAGGAAGTGAAGGGAAATCTCTGCAATGGGACAGGGATGGTAAAAAATAAACTGACAGGGGCTATAACCCTCCCTTACTCTATCCAAAATGAAAAAAAAAAAGTGTTGCCTATAGTTCTACTTTAAGCACAAATTTCTGATAATCTTATGGAGAGGACTAAGAAGATGTAACCATGCCAATGGTGCAACAGAAAACATATAGCACAGTGAGGAAGGTTTGTGGTCCAGGATGAGAGGATAGTCAAAATTAGAAGCGGCGCCCCCACCCCCTCCCCACAGTTGCGGAATGCCGGCCACCCGCATACCGGAAGCAGTGCAGCCGCTTTATGGGGCCGCTAGACTAATTTGCCTCTCAGTTCAGTCTGGCCCATAAGACCCCTTTTACGCTGTGCCGCCACTGGCGTCAGCGGTAAAGCAGCGCCGCTTTACCGTTGTTTTAGCAGTGCTATTAGGCCAATCCACCCCCAAAACGCCGCCGGAGCGGGGTTTTGTCGGCGGTGTCTCAGCGCTGCCCCATTGATTTCAATGGGGAGCAGCGGTGGAGGAGCGGTGAGTTCACTGCTCCTTCACCGGTGCTGGCAGGACTTTTTCTGACACCCTGCCAGTGCACCGCTCCAGTGTGAAAGCCCTCAGGCTTTCACACTGGAGTGAATGGACCAGCTGTTTTAGGGCAGTTTGCAAGCGCTATTTTTAACGCTATAGCGCCTGCATAACGCTCCAGTGTAAAAGGGGTGTTAGACTGGCGCTACACTAATGCCCTGTACACACGATCGTACATTGATCGGACATTCCGACGACAAAATCCACTGGATTTTTTCCCACGGACGTTGGCTCAAACTTGTCTTGCATACACACGGTCGCACAAAGTTGTCGGAAAATCCGATCATTCTGAACGCGGTGGCGTAAAACACGTACGTCGGGACTATAAACGGGGCAGTAGCCAATAGCTTTCATCTCTTTATTTATTCTGAGCATGCGTGGCACTCTGTTCGTCGGATTTGTGTACACACGGTCGGAATTTAAACGATCGGATTTTGTTGTCGGAAAAATTTTATATCCTGCTCTCAAACTTTGTGTGTCGGAAATTCCGACGGAAAAAGTCAGATGGAGCCCACCTACGATCGCAATTTCCGACAACGCAATCCGATCGCACTTTTTCCGTCGGAAAATCCGACCGTGTGTACGGGGCATTACAGTGTGGGGACTCGTTCGGTGCTGCCCCCCCCCTGCAAAGTGCTTCCCTTGGCCTGGGCATTGTCGGCCTAGGCCAGGATACAGCGTTGGTTTCCGGTGTGGGAAATGTGCATCAAACCAATCAAAATCAGAGCAAATAGTTACAAAAATACTTTGTATTTCAACAAGAAAATGATCGAGATACAAAAATTATAAGCTTAGAAAAACAAAGACCCTTTCACCAACCATGTTAAAAAGAGACAATATTGTCTTATCACACTAACACGTCCGGACCTCACCTAGGTCACTATGAATCACTAGAGTCACTAGAGAAGCTAACATCAGAGAATGCATCCAGCGCCTTGAGGCGATTCAGTTCGCATTTGTAGCGCTTTATAAATCATTCATTCATTCATTCATTCATTCATGAATATATCAGGCAACAATTGGCACTGTGGCTACATTATGGCAACTGCAACTGCGTGATATTGTTAACAATCACCAGGTAGGGGACATGGGATCCTAAAGTCGGGTTGCCTGCAGTTGCCTGACCTAATCTAGTAGATGGGTGAAGCCAATTCATTAAAACAAGAGAAAAGAAAAATGGGTACAAAAGTGGAGTTGCTGACCAATCAGTATTCTTTAAAGCTTCCATAAATTGCATGGTGAAACCTGATTGGTCACCTCGCTTTTTGTCCTTACTTTTTTTTATTTTATTTGGTTTTTAAGAATAAGCCTCAATAAAACGTCAACTGCTAGACACCACCAGGCATCGCATTTTATTTCTAATCTGTTGTATCGAGAAGCATCAATTAAAGGTGACAGATGCACCTTACATTGACAACCAAGGATGGATTTCCCCAGTAGAATTCTTTAATTTGCTAGAAACAGCTGTTTGATTCAATTAAACAAAAACACGTGTGAAATAAAAAATAATATAAAGGATTCATTCTACCGGGAGATACAACTGTCACAGCTCCCCCCCCCCCCCCCCCCAAAACAGATTGCTACAATTATCACTACATGTATATTATTAAATAGACCTTCAGGAAAGCTGCAGATGATGGATCTGGAATATCTCGTCAAAATACAGTAATCCAGGAAACTCCGCTTTTGGTTTCTGTGTATATGATAGTAGTGTACATCAGAATTTTTCCATCGGTGGTTATTAAAGGCTATGCTGGTGTATTTTGCTACATTATTCTAGTTTTGTTACATTATTGTAGTGATAACTGGAGTGGTTTTGCACACACATATTTTTTGACGGCTTCTTCTCACCTTCTACTTTTCTCTTTTGTTGTAAAATGTGTAGAAAGCTCGATAGTTCAAGCTGACTTTAAAGCTGGCCATTTAAGCAGGAACCAGGCGAATTTCCATTCGTGTGCAGCTCTCTTTGTTCAACAGAAGCCGGTCATTGAATCCGATTCCATTGAAAGGTCCTGTTAGAAAACCAGAATTCAATCAGCCCACATGGCCAATGGAGAGAGTCCCACTGTAATGCCCCGTACACACGGCCGGATTTTCCGATGGAAAATGTCCGATCGGAGCGTGTTGTCGGAAATTCCGACCGTGTGTGGGCTCCATCGGACATTTTCCATCGGATTTTCCGACACACAAAGTTGGAGAGCAGGAGATAAAATTTTCCGACAACAAAATCCGTTGTCGGAAATTCCGATCGTGTGTACACAAATCCGACGGACAAAGTGCCACGCATGCTCAGAATAAATAAAGAGATGAAAGCTATTGGCCACTGCCCCGTTTATAGTCCCGATGTACGTGTTTTACGTCACTGCGTTTAGAACGATCGGATTTTCCGACAACTTTGTGCGACCGTGTGTATGCAAGACAAGTTTGAGCCAACATCCGTCGGAAAAAATCCTAGGATTTTGTTGTCGGAATGTCCGAACAAAGTCGGACTGTGTGTACGCCCTATTAGACTACAAAGACACAGCAGGGAGGATTTCCTCATCCACCCTGAATGTGTAAATGGGGAAATCAGTTAGACATTCAAGTTAATGAAGCTAATGAGCTAAAGCAGTGGTCTCCAAACTGTGACCCAAGGGCCAGGTGCAGCCCTTTGCCTGTTTTTATCTATCCCTTGGGGGACTATTCCTTCCACTGACACCAACACTGGGGCACTATTCTTCCCACTAACACCAACAGTTTCAGCACTATTCCTCCCATTAACACCAACAATGGGGCACTCTTCCTCCTAATAACACCAACAATGGGGCACTCTTCCTCCTAATAACACCAACAATGGGGCACTATTCCTCCTATTAACACCAACAATGTGGTACTATTCCTCCCATTAACACCAACAATGGGGCACTATTCCTCCCATTAACACCAACAATGGGGCACTATTCCTCCCATTAACACCAACAATGGGAGCGGGGGCACTGTGGGGGGAACTACTCTCCCCACTACCGCCAACAGTTGGGCACTATTCCTCCTACTAACACCAACAATGGGCACTATTCCTCCCACTAACATGCAGAGTGGGGCACTATTCATCCAACTAACTAAAACAGTGGGGCACTATTCCTCCAATTAACACCAATGGGACACTATTCCTCCCATTAACACCAACAATGGGGCACTACTCCTCCTATTAACACCAACGATGGGCACTATTCCTCCCATTAACACCAATGGGATATTATTCCTCACATTAACACCAAAGATGGGCACTATTCCTCCCACTAACACCAACAGTTGGGCACTATTACACCCATTAGCACCAACAATGGGGCACTATTCCTCCCATTAACACCAGCGATGGTCACTATTCCTTCTCCTACTGACCATAGGTGCTATGTCATTTTTTTTTACTCCCGTTGACCACCAGGCCTGATACATTGTCTAATCCCACTAGCCACAGTCTGGACCCCTAAGTCTAAAGGATAGTAAGTTCGCCCTTTTTTTTTTTTTTTAGGAAAGTTTGGAGACCCCTGAGCTAGAGAATAACCCTGCCCATAGTTTTAATCCAATAAAGAGTGTCTGAATGTTTTACTTTGTGTGCTGTAAAAAAGTAAGTGTTCTTTTGTTAGCGTTTAAATCTACTTTAAAGTTGAACTAATCTCTCACTTTTCTTTTTGCTTTCTACAAAACTACAAATTCTTTTGTTAAAGTTTAGTTCTACTTTAAAGTAAGTAATTGATTTTCTAACGGGAGTTTGTAAAAATTGCATTGAGGGAAATTGGAATTTCTTATTAGGAATGCAGGAACGGACCTATCATCCAGCTGTTACCTAGTAACAACCCTACAAATTTTAATAGAAAAAGTAGACTCTAACTATCTGAGCTGCTGAAGATCTGGGTTGCAAATGTTGACCTTAGAACGATAACATTTTCAATTTATTTGATTTTTAATAATGTTGAAGCCTCCAAAAAGTTCACAGTCTAGATTGAAAGATTTTCATAACTTTAAATTCAAGTTATTTTACACCATGAGCTCAAGTTTTAAATTAAAGTATAGATACTTCACCAAGTGCCCACGGTAGTCATGCTCAGTGGCGTCGCTAGGGGGTGGCTTTTGGGGCTATAGCCCTGAATCTGGGGCCCATAGCCCCGAGTCTCTGCAGGGGTCCCCAAGGGGAAGGGAGGTTCTCTAGAGACGCTGATGTAAGTGGAGGGCTCTCTGGGGACCCTGATGCAGGAGGGAGGCTTTCTGGGGACCCTGATTTAAGGGGGGCTCTCTGGGGACCCTGATTTAAGGGGAGGCTCTCTGGGGACCCTGATTTAAGGGGGAGGATCTCTGGGGACCTTGATTTAAGGAGAAGGCTCTCTGGGGACCCTGATTTAAAGGGAGGCTCTCTGGGGACCCTGATTTAAGGGGGAGGCTCTCTGGAGATCCTAATGTAAGGGGGGCTCTCTGGGAACCCTGATGTAAGTGGAGGGCTCTCTGGGGACCCTGATGTAAGGGGGGGGCTCTCTGGGGATATATATACACGCACACACATATATATTATATACATGTGTGTGCCCGCCCAAGCTTATGACTTTCTTTACTACTCTGCTATGGGCTCTAGCCCCAGATCTTTTGTAGACCTAGCAACGCCCCTGGTCATGCTGATTTTCCCATTCAGACCCAAGTCCAGCCAAAACTTTTTGGCTACAGAGGGAAAGGCTTAGAACAGGAATAGGCAACATCAGTACCTCAGTGTGCTAAAACTTCAAATCCCATCATGCCTCGGCCTTTGAGACTCATGCCTGAGGTTTGCAGCCCTGTGGTTTTTTTGAGTTACAAATGCGCAAAAAAACTTGCTATTGGCTCAGTGCCAAAAAGGGTACATGAGAAACCTTGGTGCTTTTGTCTCACATAGCGTATTGAGGGACTGGGCGACAAGAGATCAAAATTCGGTACCACATCCCATTTGTACAAGAAAAAAGAGAGAAAGGGCAGGTGGGACTTTTAAGGTACCAATGTGTAGAATAAACAATCAATTTGAAAAATATATATAAATTTTATTTAAACAATTCTTTAAAATCGCAGTAAACATTTACAAGAATCACATATTATTTCTTTGCACATATACAACCACTTCTCACTCTAAATGTTTCGCTCAGAGGAGCTTCTTCAGGAGTTTTTTTGAGAAGTGTCGCATGAAGTATTATATACTATAAGAAAAACAACAGTTGTAAATGGATATGCTTAAAAATTGCCATGAATAAAATCGCATGGCATGTCAATAGGACATACCTATATATAATTTATAGAGAAATAATCGTACATCTTATAGAATACATATTATACAAGATAATGATGAACTGAAAAGGAATGCCTACCGGATGCTTGTATTCATAAAACACTAATTGACATGCCATGCGATTTTATTTGTGGCAATTTTTAAGCATATCCATTTACAATTGTTGTTTTTCTTATAGTATATAATACTTCATGTGAAAATTCCCAAAAGACTGCTGAAGAAGCTCCTCTGAGTGAAACATGTGGAGTAAGAAGTGGTTGTATATGTCCAAAGAAATAATACTTTATTCTTGTAAATGTTTACTGCAATTTTGAAGAATTGTTTAAATAAAATGTATACTTTTTCAAATTGATTGTTTATTCTACACCTTAGTACATTGAAAGTCCCGCCTGCCCTTTCTCTCTTTTTTTTCTCTTGCATAGGACAACCAATTCAAGTAAATGGGCTGCCCTATGCTGTCGCGCTACAAACGTGCCAAAAAATGCTGTAAAAGATTTGAGTCACACAGGTTTGAATGCGGCCTTAAACAAATTTGTAATACCATCCTTATTGTATCTGGTTTGATTCTTTGATCACCTGCTAATCATTAAAGTGGAAATAAGCTCAGAAATTGAAGGTGGCTACAATTATAGGAAAAAAAATGAGTAATGTTAATGATATATAAGCAGCACCCTGGAAAATATACCCTTTATTTGGAATTGTTCCTGAAAAATAGTAGATAATTCCAGGTATTTGTGTCCATCAGCAGCATGCCATTAAAAATAAGTATTGCATGACAGGGTTGCGGACACATAGATTAGAGCCTAATCATTAACACTTAGTCAGTTTTGAGTGATTCTGTAAGGAATTTGCGACACCACTATAATCACTTGAGGCAAAACAGTAAGCTATGTGTACATTAATACTGGTTGCCCTAGGCCAGGGTGTCTCAAAACTTACCAAACAAAGGGCCAGTTTACTGTCCTTGAGGCTTTAGGAGGGCCGGACTGTGGCCAGTGGGAGTAGAAAATACTCCTGTGTCAGTGGCAGTAAACAATGCCTCATCATTGGTATCAGTGGGAGGAATAGTGCCCCATCATTGGTATCAGTCGGAGGAATAGTGCCCCATCATTGGTATCAGTGGGAGGAATAGTGTCCCATCATTGGTTTTATTGGGAGGAATAGTGCCCCATCATTTGTTTTAGTGGGAGGAATAGTGCCTCATCATTGGTTTTAGTGGAAGAAGTAGTTCATATCATTGGTTTTAGTGGGAGGAATAGTGGCACATCATTAATTTTAGTGAAAGAAATAGTTCCTATCATTGGTTTTAGTGGAAGGAATAGTGTCCCATCATTGGTTTTAGTGGGAAGAATAATGCTCCATAACTGGTTTTAGTGGGAGAAATAGTGTCCCATCATTGATTTTAGTGGGGGGAATAGTGGCCCATCATTGGTTTTAGTGGGGGCAATAGTGGCCCATCATTGGTTTTAGTGGGGGAATAGTGGCCTATCATTGGTTTTAGTGGGAAGAATAGTGCTCCATCATTGGTTTCAGTAGGGGAAATAGCATCCAGTCATTGGTTTTAGTGGGAGAAATAGTTCCTACCAATGGTTTTAATGGAAGGAATTGTGCCCCATCATTAAATTTAGTGGAAGAAATAGTGACCCATCATTGGTTTTAGTGGGAGGAATAGTGGCCCATCATTGGTTTTAGCGGAAGGAATAGTGGCCCTCATTGATTTTAGTGGAAGGAATAGTGGCCCTCATTGGTTTTAGTGGAAGGAATAGTGGCCCTCATTGGTTTTAGTGGAAGGTATAGTATCCCATCATTGGTTTTAGTGGGAGGAATAGTGGCCCATCATTGGTTTTAGTGGAAGAAATAGTGGCCCTCATTGGTTTTAGTGGAAGGCATAGTATCCTATCATTGGTTTTAGTGGAAGAAATAGTTCCTACCATTCGTTTTGATGGAAGAAATAGTTCTATCATTGGTTTTAGTGCAAGGAATTGTGCCCCATCATTGGTTTTAATGGAAAGAATAGTGCTCCGTCATTGGTTTTAGGGCCCTTTCACACTGGGGCGGGGACGGCGTCGGCTTTAAAACCGCCCCGCTAGCGGCCGAGAAATGATTAAAAACCACTGCAAAGCGCCTCTGCAGAGGCGCTTTGCCAGCGGTAAAGCCGCGCTGTCCCATTGATTTCAATGGGCAGGAGCGGAATACACTCCACTCCTTCACCGATCCGAAGATGCTGCTAGCAGGACTTTTTTTCCCGTCCTGCTAGCGCATCGCTCCAGTGTGAAAGCCCTCGGGGCTTTCACACTGGAGACAAAGCAGCGGCACTTTCGGGACGGTTTGCAGGCGCTATTATTAGCGCAATAGCGCCTGCAAACCGCCCCAGTGTGAAAGGGCCCTTAGAGAAAGGAGTAGTGCCACATTGTAGGTTTTAGCAGAAGGAATATTTCCCCCTTGTTGGTATCAGTGGAAACAATAGTAGGGAGGAATTGTGCCCCATGGGCCAGAAAAAGGCAAACGAAGAGCTGCATCTGCCCCCAGGCCACAGAGAGATCACTGCCCTAGGCAGTGTATAGTTTTTTCTGGTAAATACATTGTTTGGATGTGCGCTAGAAATGTGTTGAAAAAAGTATAGAAAAAAAAAACAAAAAAAATGCATTGAAGGCAAAAATTCAACAAAGATAAAAACATGCTAAATGTGCATTCAAACATTCCTGGTGGTGCGCATAGTTTCCAACATAGGTGTGAATGCCCTAACACAGCATCCGGAGGAACTTTTAGATACCAATATCTAAGGTATTTAAAGTGTATCTAAAGCCAAAACGTTTTATTTAGTTTTGGATAGAGCGTGGAGAGGTAAGAACCTTGGTCATTCCTTTATTCTTGTCTGTGTCCCTGCTGTGTCTCTCTTTGTCCTGGTGACCACTACCTCTGAGACAGAAATCCAAAATGTTAAAGTTGTCACCATAAGGAGGCGGTAGGAGAGTTTCCAGTAGGGACACATGTTCCAATCACAGTTTTTCTATAATAGATACATTTCCCTTACATTGGAGATATATTCTTTCATTTTCTGTTGAGTGAATAGAAATCTCCCAAATTGAATAAATCTCCAAGATGGAAAAAAAAAAGTGACGGGTTTTAGCCATTCTGAATTCCATCCAAAACTGAAAAAAAAATGTTTGGTCTATAAATAAAGTTTAATCTGGAGTCCGTTTAAAAAATATATCCAAAATAAATACATGGGAAACATCTATAATCTTATGTGTCCGAGGATTTTCACAAGAGCTAATTATGAGGTTGGTATATGAAAAGTGTATAAGAAAAATGTATTGTTTCCTGTAGAAACCAATTGGCTTCCACCTGCTGTTCCTGCAGTCCAGGTCTGAACATGAAACAAGGATTCTGATTGGTTGGCACAAAGTCATTTTCACTTATCATTACACAGCTCTATTGTGAAGGTGACGAACTAGGAGGGGCCATTCTTTTACCCAGCTAGAACACCATTTAAAATTTTCAAGCATCCAGTTATCAAAAGGGAAATGTATAAATAAGAAACTTCTTTCCAACTTTCTTGTCCATTAAGGGGCTCTAGAAGTCGTTCACTTTCATTTTTTTGCTAGAGTCCAATCCTCCTGTAGGCAGCAGTAAAACACAAAGGTGAGTAACTTGATCTGTCCATCAAGACTCCAAGAAAATGGATTTTATGAGTCCAAAAGTAAATTTTTCTTTTTGGCCCATTGAAGGACGCTGGACTTCATTTATCTTCAAGTTATACTACAGGAGGTTTGAACATTAGCAAAAAAAAACTAACATCATTTTTTGAGTCTGCAAATATACATTCACTGGATCAGCATATTTAGGAAATTGCTTTCCATATGTTGAAACTAAATGGATTTAAATTTTAATTTCCTCCTATTTACTTCACAGAGTGATTCAGTTCCTCAAGATGACTTCACGCCAGATGTTTACCATGCCTTCATAAACAATATATGTCCTCGACCTGAGATAGACCACATATTCGCAGAATTGTAAGAAATCTTTACTATAGAATTTATATATTTATAGATGTGTGCCTACACAGTCTTAATTTAAAAGAAAAAGAGAACCCAGGAAAAACCCAGCCAACCCACATGAAGGCAACGCAGGCCACAAGAACCTCAGCATATCAAAATGGCCTACCAAACATAAAGAAGCCTGATCCTGGTGTGTGAAAAAAGTATGTACGGTAGGTAGCTTTATCCAACCAGTCCCCAGGTTCTTGTGGTCTATGCTGACTTTGTGTGGGTCGGTTGGCTCTTCCTGGGTCCTGAGATGAGGATGGTGCCAGGACCCGGAAACCTGCAACCTCTGCTGAGGCTGACAGTATTGCTGAGCCACTTGAGATGATGGCTGATTCCTTAGACAACCTAGCCTTGTGTCTTGTTTCTCTTGAACCTTGAACCCTTTGCTCCTCCTATGAACTTCCTATTTAAGCCATGCCTATCTGCCAAATTTTTGTGCTCTCTCCAGCCAAATTATTGCTCTTGTCACTCCTTTTGCTGTCTGCATCCTCACTACTGCTCATTACCAACATTTGATTTGTTCCTTGACTACACTTCTACTTGATCCCAACCTGCCACCACTTGTTCCAGACCTTTGGCTTGTTTACTGACTATGCTTCTGCTTAATCCCTACCTACTATTTCTGCTACTGGACCCCAGGTTGCTCACCTCCTAGCGGGGCGGTCCAGAGTACTGCGATCTGGTACTAACACACAGTAAAAATCCATCCACACCATCAGGAGCTCTGGTGAATACCGGTTAGTGCTTAGACCCCACATCTTGGGTGAGCCCACGTCATCCATCAGGATGACCTAATAGTATACCTGTTCTGCTGGTTGGTGGGAATCTGGTGGGAGCTACTAGTCTCCGAGCTCATTACCAACATTTGATTTGTTCCTTGACTACACTTCTACTTGATCCCAACCTGCCGCCACTTGTTCCAGACCTTTGGCTTGTTTACTGACTATGCCTCTGCTTAATCCTTACCTACTATTTCTGCTACTGGACCCCGGGTTGCTCACCTCCTAGCGGGGCGATCCCAAGGACTGTGATCTGGTACTAACACACAGTAAAAATCCATCCACACCATCAGAAGTTCTAGTGAATACCGGTTAGTGCTTAGACCCCACATCTTGGGTGAGCCCACGTCATCCATCAGGATGACCTAATAGTATACCTGTTCTGCTGGTCGGTGGGAATCTGGTGGGAGCTACTAGTCTCCGAGCCTGACCCCTGACCATAACAGATGGTTTTACGGCTGATATAATGTAATATTGCCTTGTATTTGATGTCTTATTGGAGTGCCTAAAAAGGCCCAAATTTAAGTATTAGTTAAATTGTCTAATGTACAGGGATGGTGGCATTTGAGCTAATATATAGGCCATCCTGTTGTATTAGATGGAACTGTTCAAATGAATAATACCCCAAAAGCAAGGCACCCGGAAGTGCATCCTTTAATCCATATTTTGCAGGTTCAGTGGCCATTAAAGACTCTTACATTGGGCGTTGAATGGTGGGACTTAGCTCTAGAGATTCCCTGGCTCAGTCAGAGTCAAAGCAGAAATTAATTGAAGGGATCAAGGTGTTCACCAGACACAAAGAGATCAGTCTGAGGATTAACAAAGGCTCTTCTAGACATCACATTGTTAATTTGAACAACTTTTTGCTGTGTCTGGTTCATGTAAGGATATTCTGAATGTCAGGTTGTGTTTCTTGGATTCATTTTAATTTGTCGACCACATTTTTGATCTTTGAAGTAAGACAAAATTACGTGTTATTTTGCAGCGGAACAAAAAGTATACCATACCTCACAGTTGACCAGATGGCAGAATTCATTAACCTAAAACAGCGGGATCCGCGACTAAATGAAATTCTCTATCCACCATTGAAACAAGCCCAAGTTCAGCAGCTAATTGAGAAATATGAGCCAAATAGCAGCCTCTCATCAAAAGGTAAGCGTGTTTTCTTCTCTATAAGTAGGTAGAATGTTCTTGAATATACAGTATTAAAAAAAAAAACTATTAGAAAGGAAAAAGGGAACTTAAGAGGCAGCCATACCTTTATGATATGGAGTAGCCATAAATATAGACAGAAGTTACATCATTGACACTTTTGTAACTTTTTTTATATGGATTACCATATATATATATATATACTGGTTTTAGGAGCATGTTGCAACTGAAGATTGTGAAGATTAATCAGATATTGTGGGGGTGGTGTTTTAAATACATGCAGCTGGCTTCCTAATGAATGAGCTCATCATAGAATACTGCAGACAGCCTGTTCTAACACCCAGCCTATCCTCCCTTAATAGGGGGGTCAGCTGCTAAGAAGTTTTTTGGACAGGCTGCATATGACCTATGTGTATGGATCAGGGGGGGAAAAGAAGAGTTTTTGGAGGAGTGGTATGTAATGTGCTGGGATGCTGGAGTACATGGGGGGATTTTTAGGTGGTATGAAATGTGCTGAAGATGCAACAATACAGTACATGAGGGATTTTTTGGATGAGTGGTATGTAATGTGCTGGGGATACTGGAATACATGGGGGGATATTAGGAGGAGTGGTATGTAATGTGCTGGGGATGCTGGAATACATGGGAGATTTTAGGAGGAGTGGTGTATAATGTGTTGGAGTTGCTGAAATACATGCAGAATTTTTCTAGGAGTGGTATGTAATGTGCTGGGGATGTTGGAATATTTGGGGGTTTTTTTAGGAGTGGTATGTAATATGCTCGGGATTCTTGAATACATGGGGGATTTTAGGAGGAGTGGTATGTAATTTGCTGGAGTTGCTGGAATACATGGGGAAAGTTTTGGAGGAGTGGTATGTAATGTGCTGGGGATGCTGGGATATGTGGGGGATTTTTGAAGGAATGCTATGAGTATGTATATTGCTTGGAATGCTGGAATACATCAGAGATTTTTGGAGGAGTGATATGTTATTTTCTGGGAATGCTGGATTTTTTGGAGGAGTGGTTTATAATGTGCTGGGGATGCTAGAATACATGGGAGATTTTTGGAGGAGTGGTATGTAATGTGCTGGAGTTGCTGAAATACATGCAGAATTTTTTGAGGAGTGGTATGTAATGTGCTGGGGATGTTGGAATATTTGGGGGGTATTTGGAGGAGTGGTATGTAATATGCTGGGGATTCTTGAATACATGGGGGATTTTAGGAGGAGTGGTATGTATAGTGCTTGGAATGCTGGAATACATGGGGGATTTTTGGAGGAGTGTTACGTGAGTTGCTGGAGTTGCTGGAATACATGGGGAAAATTTTGGAGGAGTGGTATGTAATGTGCTGGGGATGCTGGAATACGAGCAGAATTTTTTTAAAAGGGGTAGTATGTAATGTGCAGGGGATGCTGGGATATGTGGGGGATTTTTGAAGGAATGCTATGTATATTGCTTGGAATGCTGGAATACATGAGAGATTTTTTGAGAAGTGATATGTTATTTTTTGGGAATGCTGGATTTTTGGAGGAGTGGTATGTAATGTCCTGGGATGCTGGAATACATTGGCGTTTTTTTGGAGGAGTGGTATATAATGAGCTGGGGATGCTGGAAGACATGGAAGATTTTTGGAGGAGTGGTATGTAATGTGCTGGGGATGCTGGAATACATGGGAGATTTTTGGAGGAGTGGTATGTAATGTGCTGGGGATGCTGGAATACATGGAAGATTTTTGGAGGAGTGGTATGTAATGTGCTGGGGATGCTGGAATACATGGGAGATTTTTTGAGGAGTGGTATATAATGAGCTGGGGATGCTGGAAGACATGGGAGATTTTGGAGGAGTGGTATGTAATTTGCTGGGGATGCTGGAAGACATGGGAGATTTTTGGAGGAGTGGTATGTAATGTGCTGGGAACACTGGAATACATGGGGGATTTTTTGGAGAATGGTGAACTAACCCTTTTTAGATTGGTCACCCTGTGCTGATATTGTAAATACAATTTTCAATATTTCAGGATCCTTTGAAGCTGTTTCTTTCCCATTTGTAGCAGAATTTTGAAATAAAACGGGATCATCCGTTAAACTTCTGTTTTGCTCATTGTGTTGTGCACCATTTTTTTTTATACAAAATAAATCTACTAATTTTATAAAACAATACTTTTCTACTGATATTGTAATAATGAGTTTATGAGGACTGCATTTAGCATTCAAACATAAATAACTTGAGACTTATCAGTTCCAGGAATAATTTTAGAACCTGCGTAGGTTGCTCCAACATGTTCCTCAAGGTCCATTAAGCAAAGGCTCCTCACTGTGTGCTAATTGCTACCTACGGTGCATCCATACCTGCCAATTCATTGGGAAATCAAAGGTTTTTTTTTTTTCTTTCTGCACGAATAACGCAGAAGATCCAAGTGATCTCACCTCGAAAACACATTAAGTAGTGCGGAGAAGAAAGAAAACATTTTTGTGTCGTTTCAACTACACATGAATGGTGTGACAATTTACAAATATATTCGTTATAGATGGATCATGCAGTAAATACTACTGAATATGTTGCCTCTAACTCGCTGTTTCCTCCTTTTTTGTTATCAGCAAAGATGATGCATACGCCTTTTTCTCATGCGTGTGGTGGAGGAGGAGCTTTTTTTTTAATCAGCCATGGTCACTGGATTTAGCAGAGAGAGGGTGGGGCTAATAATGAAGAAGGCGGGCCGTTGTATCAGTGGAACACAGTTGAGGACCTGGGACCTGGGCCTGGGATAAAATCTGTGATGGGCAGCCCAGATCCACTATGGAGAATCCACCACCATTTCTGTTGAAGAGCTTTCTCGGTATAGTTGGAAAGTTCTAGTTGTGTCCCAATGGAATATTTAGACTGAACCTTAAAGTGTAACTAAACATCATAAAAGAATATTACCGTATTTATCGGCGTATAACATGAGCCGGCGTGTAACACGCACCCCAAGTTTAGGAGGAAAGTTTAAGGAAAAAAACTTTTAGGAGGGAAGTTTAAGGAAAAAACTTACATTTTAAATGCCCATCAATGCAGCCTTATCAGTGTCCATCTGCAGCCTTGCCCAAAATTGCAGCATGATGGGTTTTAAATTGTTACTGGTAATTAAGGAGGGAACGAGCGCCACCGAGATAGACAGAGCCGGATGTCCTGTGTACTCGGCTCCTCTCGGCTCGTCTCGCAGTCCCGCCCCTTCGGCCCGGCTCCTATGATGGACAAAACACCGGTCCAATGACGGGACGTAAATGCTAGGAGGCGGGACTCAGCGTGACTGTGAGCGAAACCGAGGCTAGCCGAGTACACATCACACTCGGCTCTGCCTATTTCGGCGGCGCTCGGTACATCCTTCCCCTCCGAGGCAGCGGTTCGGCGTATAACACATACCCACGGTTTTCCCCTGATTTTAAGGGGGAAAAAGTGCGTGTTATACGCCGGTAATTAATGGTGTATTACATGCTGTTCATACTCACTCAGTCACTACGAGATGCTCTTCTCTATCTCCCCCTTCTGTTCATGTCCCCAATTCAGCTAGGAATTTTGCAGCTGTGGTGGCAACTCTGCACATGCTCAGTTTTCAGTGAGTATCTATGCTGAGAATTTCCTCCCTATCACATCTGAACAGCCCCTGTTACTATAGAGTCACACATGTGGGCCTATACACAGTGGTAAATGACAGCCCACCCCCTCCCTCCTCCTCCTCCATGCTCACTAACCAGCTAAACACAATGGGGGGCGGGATATTACATGTAGATTAGCGGAGGTTTCACCTCCCTTTTTTTGGAAGACACAGGCTGGAGGGGTGTGACACAACCTGTTACTGGCAGAAATCCGCCCACACCATGTTATTGCCAAAAATGAATACATTTTTAATTTCAAATATATAATTGTATGACAGTTTATTGATATTAATTATTTATTTTTACTCTGACCAGCCGCAGAGGACTAGAAGCTCCTCCTGCTTATGTTTCCCTGCAGACAGGTGGCTGGGAAAGACCTGGGTCATGTGACAACTGTATATCCATTAGGAAAAAGGTACTTTAGATGTTTTTTTTAATTAAAATAATTTCAGAGCCGTCATCCACATACAGATATATTTTTATATATATCAAAATAAACCATTAAATACACTTGGTAGTCAAGAAAGGACCTGCCATGCAGCTGGTGTATATCTGCGTATAGGGCTTAGTGTTTATCGGCGCTCAGGTAGTGCCTATATCACCAAAGGATCCCAAAGAATAAGTAAATGGATCAAGGACACGGAAGCAATTTATAAGTAGGATGAAAGAGCATATAAAAAGTAGTTAAGTCAGTGCAGTCAATGAAGATGTCAAGCAGTTGAGGTAATAGATGGCTAGGGAATATTACAGACTCTTTTAAATTGATGTGTTTTTAGGGAGCAATTGAAGCTTTCGGTATTAACAAACAGTCGGATGGAGCAAGGGATATCATTACAAGATTGAGCATTGAGGCTCTGTTCATGCGGACACCAAAATGGGCCACTTTACTCTTGTTTTCAACAGCTGGCAGGAGCTTCATAACTGATGAGTGTGAAAGGGTGGACCAAGCCGCACAGCTCAGTACACTCGTCCATATGCACCGGTTATTCACGGTGTGCTATCCCAAACATTGCCTGCAAAGCATTATTCTTGACTTGGCCCATTTCATTTCATTTTCTCCTCAGCAGGCTTCTTCTCCCATAAGAGGGTTTAAAGCGAGGGTCAAATGATGCCTTCAAAACATGGGCAATGGGCTCTCTTCTACCTCCAGTGCCCGTGTGACCTTCATCTAATGATCAGTTACACACCAAGGTCCCCTTCCCCTTGTAATTAGATTTATTGGGGTGTAGGCAACCTTTTTTGGCAGCTTCTTTGTGTATGAATGACTTGTGAAAATGCCGTGCTGTTTTGCAGCCTTCTTTGCCTAACAAGCACTCTGGTGGAGAATAATTATCAAAAATACCAACAAGAGAACTTTTAAAACAGTGGTCTCCAAACTGCGGCCCAGGGGCCGGATGCGGCTTTTTGCTAGCCTTTATCTGGCCCTTGGGACACTATTTCTCCCACCGACAGCAATGATAAGGAACTATTCCTTTCAATGACATCAAAGATTCTCACTGGCGCCATCGATGGGCCATTATTCTATAACTCTATATTCCATTTCCACTCCCACTGGCCACAGTCCATCTCCCATAAGGTCTGAAGGGCAGTAAGTTTGCACTTTGTTTAGATAGTTTTGAGACCTCTATTTCAGAGGGTAGGAAGATTTATTATAGATACAGTGAGGGGAAAAAGTATTTGATCCCCTGCTGAGTGTGTATGTTTGCCCGAAGACAAAGAAATGATCAGTCTATAATTTTAATGATAGGTTTATTTTAACAGTGAGAGACAGAAAAACAAGAAAAATATCGAGAAAAGCGCATTCAAAAAAGTTATAAATTGATTTGCATTTCAATGAGTGAAATAAGTATTTGATCCCCTATAAATCAGCAAGCTTTCTTGCTCCCAGGTGTCTTATATACAGGTAACGAGGTGAGATTAGGTGCACTCTTAAAGGGAGTGCTCCTAATCTCAGCTTGTTACCTGTATAAAAGACACCTGTCCAAAGAAGCAATCAATCAGATTCCAATCTCTCCACCATGGCCAAGACCAAAGAACTGTCCAAGGATGTCAGGGAAAAGATTGTAGACCTACACAAGGCTGGAATGGGCTACAAGACCATCGCCAAGCAGCTTGGTGAGAGGGTGACAACAGTTGGTGCGATTATTCGCAAATGGAAGAAACACAAAGTAACTGTCAATCTCCCTCGGTCCGGGGCTTCATTTAAGATCTCACCTCGTGGAGTTTCAACGATCATGAGAACAGTGAGGAGTTAGCCCAGAACTACACAGGAGAATCTTCTCAATGATCTCAAAGCACCTGGGACCATAGTCACCAAGAAAACAATTGGTAACTACGCCATGAAGGACTGAAATCCAGCAGCTCCTGCAAGGTCCCCCTGCTCAAGAAAGCCCATGTACAGGCCCATCTGAAGTTTGCTAATAAACATCTGAATGATTCAGAGGAGAACTGGGTAAAGGTGTTGTGGTCAGATGAGACCAAAATCGAGCTCTTTGGCATCAACTCAACTCGCCGTGTTTGGAGGAGGAGGAATGCTGCCTGTGACCCCAAGAACACCATCCCCACCATCAAACATGGAGGTGGAAACATTATGCTTTGGGGGTGTTTTTCTGCTAAGGGAACAGGACAACTTCACTGCATCAAAGGGGCGATGGACGGGGCCATGTACCATCAAATCTTGGGTGAAAACCTCTTTCCCTCAGCCAGCGCATTGAAAATGGGTCGTGGATGGGTATTCCAGCATGACAATGACCCAAAACACACAGCCAAGGCAACAGAGGAGTGACTCAAGAAGAAGCACATTAAGGTCCTGGAGTGGCCTAGCCAGTCTGCAGACCTTATCCCATAGAAAACATGTGGAGGGAGCTAAAGGTTTGAGTTACCAAACGTCAGTCTTGAAAATCTAATGACTTGGAGAGGATTTGCAAAGAGGAGTGGGACAAAATCCCTCCTGAAATGTGTGCAAACCTGGTGGCCAACTACAAGAAACGTCTGACCTCTGTGATTGCCAACAAGGGTTTTGCCACCAAGTACTAAGTCATGTTTTGCGAAGGGGTCAAATATTTATTTCACTCATTAAAATGCAAATCAATTTATAACTTTTTTGAAATGCATTTTTGGGCAAACGTACAAAATCAGTCTTAACAAGAGAAAGTGCTTCTAGCAGCATGTTCATTACCATGGGATGAATTCTGGAAGACTTTTCGGAGTTGATTTACTAAAGGCAAGTTGCTCCAGAGCTTAGTAAATTTTATACACATGTTTTCTCACATACGATTGGGTATTCTTTGTGAATTGAAGCTTTACCTCATTTACTAAGCTCAGGAGCAACTTGCAGAGAGTAACTGCACTTGCAAAAGTAACGAGACATGTGCAAATATAAATTCGGCCAGATTTTGGTTATTTGGATGTATCTGAATCTCCAAAAAAAATAGTAGTAATGAATTTAGTTGAAATTCATTTAGTTTCATTTTGTATATTCGTTTTCAAACAAATTCCTTATTTTTGAATTGATTCCCCCGAAGGGCCTGGTATGTATTGGGTGGGGGGGGGGGGGGCAACATGCTGTTTTTTTTTCTGCATGTTTTAATTGCCGCTATTCTTTTGTTTACATTTCAGCTCTCAGAAAGGAAGCCCGCTTACAGCTGATGAGTTATCGGTTGTTAGCCTCCCTGGCGGTTTTCCCGAGTGTGGCTCGGGGTTAAAATTCAGGACCATTAGCGGTAACCCCGAGCCACACTCGGGATTACATCGCAGTATCCTGGGGTGGCTTTACTTACCTTGTCCCCGGGATCCTGTGATGTCCCCCATAGTGTCCGTGGGCTCTGTCCTCCTCCGAAGCCTCTCCTTGCCAGGCTCCGTTCCCTGCGAGCGTCGGGACGCACGGGGGCAGAGCCTGGCGGCAAATTCAAAGAAATGTAAAAATCATAACACATACAGTACTGTAATCTTACAGATTAAAGTACTGTATGAAATAATTTCACATCCCTTTTATCCCCAGTGCTTTGTCCTATGCCCTGCATGCAGTTTTATATTATATATACTGTTCTTTCTGCCTGGAAACTGGAGATTGTCCATAGCAATCAAAAAGTGTCCCTTTACGTCAAAAGTGGCTTTAGACCAGCTAGAAAACAGCGATAGTAAATTAGAACACTTGCAGAATTGAGCGATAGTGAATCGTGGGAAAATTTATTTTATTATTATTATTATTTTTTTTTTTTTTAATTATTTTTTTTTTATTTATTATATTATAATTTATGTTTTTGTGTTTCAAACTTTATCATACCCGGGATATCTACTAGACTCTTGTTTGGACAGATTTAAGTGTGTTATTGTTAAGAATTACAGACCTACAATATAAAACGCCAAATTTCCATGCAAAATAATTATACCGCTTTCCGCACCTAAAATCCGAAAGAATCATACCGCCAGGGAGGTTAAGGACGCAGCGGCCGGCTTCCCAACCCGCTCCTTAACAACCAGCTATTCTTCAGAGAATATGAATTGGTCAATCATTTTTCGACTGATCTAAATTTGAATCTGTTGGTTCTGTATTTAGGTGGGATATGCTTCCCTGAAGAGATGAGTTTTCAGGGATTGTCAAAAGGTGCAGTGGGAGACTTCCAGATAGATTGGGGTAGGGAGTTCCCAAGGAAGTACAAACAAATGACCACTGCCCCCACCTATATCTGGCCTTTACAGCAAGGAGCACATGGAAGGGCAATGCATGTCAAACAAAACCAAAGACAATTCCCAGCTCTACTTACCAACCAGTCTGCAATCAACCAAATAATCCTGTCTAACAGTCTGTGTTAAAAACAGGGGGTTAGTTTGCACACATTTGCAAATACATGCATAAGTTGCAGAGCCCCTTCAAGACACCCCCGTATTATCTGTATTCCTAATGCTAAGGCTAGGTTCACACTAGCTGCGGCTGTGGCTCACAGCAGGGGGTCCAGTGCATCCCTGTTCACCGTTTCAGGTGCAAATCAGGTCTGAATTTTTGGCTGAATTTCCACCTGAAGCGGACCAGAAGACGCACAGGACCCTTCTGCAATTCGGACCGCGGCTGCCCTCGAGGTGTGTGAACCAGCTCCATTGAGAGTCAGTCACACTCTCCTGTCATGTGAATTGGATGTGGGGAAAAGCTGCATCCAATTCGCATCAGTGTGAACCCAGCCTTAATTTTGAGAACCTCCACAGTGGAAGTACATGCATTATAATGGATAGGCAGAGGGTAGGTGAGCCTGGAGGGCACAAAGGCACACTGGACACCCAGCATATAGCACAATGGCAGCGAAGGTGCCCAGTGTGTCCCTTCACCAGTATTCCAACAGTACAAACGAATGGCCACTGCCCTCACCGCTAGCTGGCCTTTGCAGTGGGGAGCATATGGAAGAGTGACACATGTCAAACAAAACCAAAACCAAAGAAAATTCCCAGCTCTACTTACCGATCAGTCTGCAACCAACTAAATTATCCTGTCTAACAGTATGCATTAAAAAACAGGGGTTCCAGAGGAAGAGTGAGGCTCTGGAGAAGTCCTGGATGCAAGTATGAGAGAAGGTGACAAGGGGACTGGGGAGCAGAAGTTCTAAACTCTACTCAAATTGGCTTCTGCATCTTCCAGTTTACAGTCGATTCAATGGATATTTATTTATCTTAAGGAAATTTTTTTTTTTTTTTTTAAAGACCCAAAATTTCATATTTTTAAGGCCTGTATATGTTCTTTTTAATTATGAATATTTCCATTTGCTGATAGCCTGTATACATCCACTATGGTGCTTCACATGTTAGTCTGTGAACTTTAAGACAAGCACAGTACCACGCTGAGCAGAGCTGGAACACCCAGGGGAGACAGCCTGATGAAAAGCACCATTAGACAAGCTTTGACATCTCACATAGATCTGTGATGTTTGTCAGTATTCCCAATTCTACTCCTGAATCAGTCCATTTCCCATTGGATTGTACTGTCAAGATACAATGAACTGTTCTGAGAAAAGGATTGTGAACATTAAGCTGGAGCCTGGAGAGTTTAGCAAGAGCTGTCTTGAATGCTAAGTGCACAGCTGTTTTCAAAAGAAAGAAATCTTCGATTCCAGTCTTAAATGTTCCAGTCTTTCCGATGATGTCTGGAAATGTGAATAAAAGTTAATTTCATAGATTGTCATCATTCAGCCCAAGTGTGATGAAATTTACGTATTCAGCACACCAAATTCTTGCTAGTACTAGGTGCAGAATAAGTGTATAATGGTGAGGGGAGCCCATAAACACAAGGGTTAATGATGAACACGCACTATAGCTGTCACAGTGTCCTTACCATCTATGTCTAGAGTTCCTTAAATAGGATGCTGTTTTCATCCATGTCTATGGTTCCTCAAAGATGATGCCATTGTTCTTCATGTCTATGATTCCTTAAAGAGGATGCTCTTCTCATCCATATCTATGGTTCCTTAAATAGGATACCATTCTCATTCATGTCTATGGTTCCTCAAAGACGATGCCGTACTTCTTAATGTCTATGGTTCCTTAAAGAGGATGCTCTTCTCATCCTCTTTCTATGGTTCCTTTAATAGGATACTATTCTCATCCTTGTCTATGGTTCCTCAAACTTGATGCCGTACTTCCTCGTGTCTATGGTTCCTTGAAGAGGATGCTCTTCTCATCCATGTGTATGGTTCCTTAAACAGGATGCTGTACGTATCCATGTCTATGGGTTCCCTAAAGAGGATATCATTCTTATCCATGTCTATGGGTCCTTAAATAGGATACCATTCTCATTCATGTCTATGGTTCCTCAAAGACGATGCGGTACTTCTTCATGTCTATGGTTCCTTAAAGAGGATGCTCTTCTCATCCCATTTCTATGGTTCCTTTAATAGGATACCATTCTCATCCTTGTCTATGGTTCCTCAAACTTGATGCCGTACTTCTTCGTGTCTATGGTTCCTTAAAGAGGATGCTCTTTTCATCCATGTGTATGGTTCCTTAAACAGAATGCTGTACTTATCCATGTCTATGGTTCCCTAAAGAGGATATCATTCTTATCCATGTCTATGGGTCCTTAAATAGGGTACCATTCTAATCCGTGTCTATGGTTCCTTAAAGAGCATGCTCTTCTCATCCATGTTTATGGGTCCTTAAATAGGGTACCATTCTGATCCGTGTCTATGGTTCCGAAAAGAGCATGTTCTTCTCATCCATGTCTAAGGCTCCTTAAACAGGATGCTATTTCTAGTCATGTCTATGTGTCCCTAAAGAAGATGTCATTCCTTATACGTCTTCTTGTCTATGGTTCCTTAAATGGGACATCATTCTCGTCCATGTCTATGGTTCTTTAGGAAGGATGGTCTTCTCATTCATGTACATGGTGGTTTGAAGAGGGTGTCATGCTTATCCATGTCTATGGTTGCTTAAATAGGAAACCATCCTCCATGTCTATGATTCTATAAAGGGAATGTCATTCTATTCCATACCTGTGGTTCTTTAAAGAGGATACTGTTCTCCTCAATTTCTATAGTTCCGTAAAGCGGGTGACATTTTTACCATATCTATGGTTCCTTAAAGAAGAAGTCATTCTCCTCCATGTCTCTGGTTCTTTAGAGAGGATGACATTCTTCTACATGTCTATGGTTCCTTAAAGAGGACACCTTTTTATCCATGTCTACGGTTCCTAAAGGGGATGCCATTCTCCTTTTGTTTCTATATTTCCCTGCATCCAATTCGCATGACAGGAGAGTGTGACCGTCTCTCAATTGAGCCAGTTCACACAGCTCCAGGGTGGCCGTGGTCCGCATTGAAGAAGGGACCTGTGCGTCGTCATGATTCGCACCTGAATCGGTGAACAGGGACGCACTTGACCCCAGGGCCACAGCATAGGTGAACGAAGCCTAAGTCCCGGTGTGTCTATCCAGGGACCCCATTTTTCAAATTTACTGGGGCAACCCCAGTGTTAATAGAAGGGCCACTCTAAAAGAAGTGAATTGTCCACATTTGTCACCCAAGATCTAGGTGTGGGGGGGAGCGGAGGATATGCAGAGTTGTAAAATTAACTTACGTGCATGAAAAAAGGCACGGCCTACTGTTGTTCTAGTAAATTATTCCAGTATGACAGTGCCCAAAATTCCTAAAAGGCAATATTGAGGTTCCAATGGAATGGTGACCTGGAAGACTTTATTTACAAGTGCTATTACTGCCTTCCAATATAAGTATAATTTGGGCAACGCCAAAGTAGGCAGAGCAGGTCCCATGATCTCTTGCACATCTATGTCAGGAGGGGCTTGAAATATTGCCCAGGTTATAAAGGCGAAAGAGGGGCGTAATGGGAGCGCAATAAAATATACAGTTGAGTCCAACCAATAAAAGAAAAAACATTTTTTACAATCCCACATACACAATCCCATTAATTTTTTGTATTTAAAGGGGCTCTAAAGGCAGAAGCTTTTTCTACCTTAATGCATTTTATGCATTAAGATAAAAAACCTTCTGTGTGCAGCAGCCCCCCTCAGCCCCTCCTAATACTTACCTGAACCCCATCTCTATCCAGCGATGTTGCATGAGAGACTCGGGGCCAGGAGTGCCGGTGGGGGACCCGAGAAGAGGAGGATCCAGGCTGCTCTGTGCAAAACCATTACACAGAGCAAGTAAGTATAACAAGACTTAAGTATCACTTTAATTAAAATTGTAAATTTGAGTGAAGGACCACCATAGATTTTCTATAGCAAATCATGGAATAGTTAAAATAATTTATGTGTCTCTATAGTCGAAGCTGCACAGCAGTAAATATCAGCTCATAAATTGTTAACGTCTCTGCTGAAGCTGCAACTTCCTGTATCAAGAGAACTTTTGATTTATAAAAACTGCAGTAAAATGTTTGGAAGATTCTATTTGATGGATATAATCTTTTTCTTTATTCTGAATTAGGGATGAGCCGGACACCCCTCGGTTCGGTTTGCAGCAGAACATGCGAACAGGCAAAAAATTTGTTTGAACACGCGAACACCGTTAAAGTGTATTGGACGCGAACTTGAAAAATCAAAAGTGCTCATTTTAAAGGCTTATATGCAAGTTATTGCCGTAAAAAGTGTTTGGGGACCCGGGTCCTGCCCCAGGGGACACGTATCAATGCAAAAAAAAAGTTTTAAAAACTTTTTTCGGGAGCAGTGATTTTAATAATGCTTAAAGTGAAACAATAAAAATGAAATATTCCTTTATATATCGTGGCTGGGGGTGTCCTTAGTATGCCTTAAAGTAGCACATCTTTCCCATGTTTATAACAGTACCACAGCAAAATGACATTTCTAAAGGAAAAAAATGTCATTTAAAACTGTTCGCAGCTGTAATGTATTGTCGGATCCTGGCAATATAGAAAAATAAAAAAATACCAAAAAAAATGGCGTGGATGTCCGCCCAAAATCCATACCAGGCTCTTCAGGTCTGGTATGGATATTAAGGGAAACCCCGCACCAAAATGTTTAAAAAAAATGGCGTGGGGAGCCCCCAGGCACTTTATACTCTGAACAGCAGTATACAGTATCTCACAAAAGTGAGTACACCCCTGACATTTTTGTAAATATTTTAATATATCTTTTCATGTGACAACACTGAAGAAATGACACTTTGCTAGAATGTAAAGTAGCGAGTGTACAGCTTGTATAACGGTGTAAATTTGCTGTCCCCTCAAAATAACTCAACACACAGCCATTAATGTCTAAACCGCTGGCAACAAAAGTGAGTACACCCCTAATTGAAAATATCCAAATTGGGCCCAATTAGCCAATTTCCCTCCCCGGTGTCATATGACTCGTTAGTGTTACAAGGTCTCAGGTGTGAATGGGGAGCAGGTGTGCTAAATTTGGTGTTATCGCTCTCACTCTCTCATACTGGTCACTGGAAGTTCAACATGGCACCTCATGGAAAAGAACTCTCTGAGGATCTGAAAAAAAGAATTGTTGCTCTACATAAAGATGGCTTAGGCTATAAGAAGATTGCCAAGACCTTGAAACTGAGCTACAGCACAGTGGCCAAGACTATACAGCGGTTTAAGAGGATAGGTTCCACTCAGAACAGGCCTTGTCATAGTCGACACACTGCATTAAATTGGTCTGCATGGCTCTCATCCCAGAAGGAAGCCATTTCTAAAGATGATGCGCAAGTAGGGCCCGTAAACAGTTTGTTGAAGACAAGCAGACTAAGGACATGGATTACTGGAACCATGTCCTGTGGTCTGATGAAACCAAGATAAACTTATTTGGTGCAGATGGTGTCAAGCGTGTGTGGCGGCAACCAGGTGAGGAGTACAAAGACACGTGTGTCTTGCCTACAGTCAAGCATGGTGGTGGGAGTGTCATGGTCTGGGGCTGCATGAGTGCTGCATGCACTGGGGAGCTACAGATCATTGAGGAAACCATGAATGCCAACATGTACTGTGACATACTGAAGCAGAGCATGATCCCCTCTCTTCAGAGACTGGCCGCAGGGTAGTATTTGAACATAACGACCCCAAACACACCTCCAAGACGACCACTGCCTTGCTAAAGAACCTGAGGGTAAAGGTGATGGATTTACCAAGCATGTCTCCAGACCTAAACCCTATTGAGCATCTGTGGGACATCCTCAAAACGGAAGGTGGAGGAGCGCAAGATCTCTAACATCCACCAGCTCCGTGATGTCGTCATGGAGGAGTGGAAGAGGACTCCAGTGGCAACCTGTGAAGCTCTGGTGAACTCCATGCCCAAGAGAGTTAAGGCAGTGCTGGAAAATAATGGTGGCCACACAAAATTTTGACACTTTGGGCCCAATTTGGAAATTTTCACTTAGGGGTGTACTCACATTTGTTGCCAGGGGTTTAGACATTAATGGCTGTGTGTTGAGTTATTTTTAGGGGACAGCAAATTTACACTGTTATACAAGCTGTACACTCACTACTTTACATTGTAGCAAAATATCATTTCTTCAGTGTTGTCACGTGAAAAGATATAATAAAATTTTTAAATAAACGTGAGGGGTGTACTCACTTTTGTGAGATATTGTATATACTATAGGGCCTGCCCTATATACTCTGCAGAAAATTGGGCCTTAGGTGTTGGTGGTATTGGAAATATTATATCAAGAATTGTAATTACATGCCCCTGTTAAACAGGGACAGAAATATTGGGCCTTGGGTGGTGGTGCCACAACACTGTAACCCCTCACAGATACTCATGTTGGGCGCTGGAATGGGCCCTGCTGTGAAACATGACTGCCAGTTTCTTGTCCTTCTGTGGCATCCCCTCTCTCTAGGCTCACGTTACTCCCTTCCTCAACCTGGGAACCAACATCGGAGCCTTCAAATCGCTGCGCATCCTCCAGCAGCATATAAACGACACTGTGGTCAAATAATTCTGGGGACTCCTCTGTGCATGATGGTGGGGCTACGGAAGGAATGACTGTGGACAAGGAGCCGGTGAAAAAGGTCGCTACTACTTTGAGCCTGGGTGACAGAGGATGAGGAGGATGAGGACGGCTTTGTTATCCACTCAACCAACTCTTCTGCATGTTCTGGATCAATAACATGGCCAGCAGCAGAAAAAAAGGACGCCTGCCCCAAAAGCCTGCCCCATGGCCACCTGCAGAGGATGCACCATGTCTACGACTAGCACTGTTGACTATAGACACAGAGGCTGCTTGCCCTCTTTTAGTGGGCTGTGAGCGTCTGCCTCTCCTTGGTGGCCTCCCGGCCACCAAGGAGATGTATATTTTGCTTTGCAACATCACACTACACTGTATTAGATACTGTGTACACCACCAAAAGTGTATTATAAAGTGTACAACAACTGCACTGTTATGTGTACTGTGCACACCACCAGAAGTGTAGTAGAAACTGTACACAATGTATTAGTAACTGTTAAAACCGCCTGCACTGTATTAGCAACTTTACACCACGTAATGCACTGTAGATATAGGCTACACTGAATGCAGAGTATATATATATATATATATATATATATGAGACTGTGTATATATATATATATATATATATATATATATATATATATATCAAATACACTGCCACTAAATGAATACCCTGCCTGCTTAATGTAACTCAAGCTATCTCTTTGTCCACGCCAACAACACTACACACGGCCACTCTGTAAGCAGCCTTATATAGTGTGGGGCGTGGACTTAGTCCCCCTGAGCCATGATTGGCCAAAGGCAACCTGGCTCTCTCAGCAGAGCTCGCTGTGATTGGCCAAAGCTACAGGTCAGGTGCATGCTTTGGCCAGTCATCATACAGCAATGCACTGCGATCTCGCAGTGCATTATGGGGCATTCCGTGGCGCTCAAATTTTCCGTGAATGCCCCCATATGTTCGGTTAGTTTTAGAACAAACGAACACCTGATGTTCGAGTCAAACTTACCTTCGACTTGAACCGCAAACTATTCCCTATTCCGTACTAAGTTCTTTCATAACTATTTATTGCCCTTGTTAACCAATAGGGATGAGCTTCGTGTTCGAGTCGAACCCATGTTCGACTCGAACATCGGCTGTTCGGTCGTTCGCCGAATTGCGAACGATATGGGCCGTTCGCGCCAAATTCGTGTGGTGCATCACGGCCCATAATTCACTGCGGCATCACAGTGCATTGCTTGCTGATGATTGGCCAAGCATGCACTATGACCCGCATGCTTGGCCAATCACAGCGCCGCCTGAACAGAGAGCCGTAATTGGCCAAAGCCAAGGAGGCTTTGCCCAATTATGGCTCAGGGGATTTAGTACACGCCCCACACTATATAAGGCCGCCTGCACGGCGACCCTGTGCATTGTGTTCTGGTGTGCTGAGAGATAGAGAGAGAGAGAGACAGTGTCATTTCATTTGAGTTAGCTAGATTAGGCAGGACAGTCAGTCAGTTAGCTGCACTTACAGTGTATTGTGTATATATATGCATCCCAGGTGTTGCATATATATATATACACTGTATTCAGTTTAGCTAGATCCGTTCCTGTTATCTTCTAGACTATTTACATTTAGTGCAGTGCGTCCTGCTCACAGTGTTCAGCTAGATCCGTTTCTGTTATCTTCCTACTGACAGGCAGGCTTGTCTTGTTACAGTATATAAAGCTACCTGAAGAAAATTACTGGTGTTCTTTTGATCCTATTAGTACCACAGTCAGGCAGCTAGACTATTTACATTTAGTGCAGTGCGTCCTGCTCACAGTGTTCAGCTAGATCCGTTCCTGTTATCTTCTTACTGACAGGCAGGCTTGTCTTGTTACAGTATTTTGAAGAAAATTACTGGTGTTCTTTTGATCCTATTAGTTCCACAGTCAGGCAGCTAGACTATTTACATTTAGTGCAGTGCGTCCTGCTCACAGTGTTCAGCTAGATCCGTTCCTGTTATCTTCCTACTGACAGGCAGGCTTGTCTTGTTACAGTATTTACAGCTACCTGAAGAAAATTACTGGTGTTCTTTTGATCCTATTAGTACCACAGTCAGGCAGCTAGACTATTTACAGTTAGTGCAGTGCGTCTTGCTCACAGTGTTCAGCTAAACCTACAAGTTAGTGGGGTGCGTCCACCTCACAGTGTTCAGCTAAACCTACAAGCTAGTGGGGTGCGTCCTGCTCACAGTGTTCAGCTAGATCCGTTTCTGTTATCTTCTTACTGACAGGCAGGCTTGTCTTGTTACAGTAAATACAGCTACCTGAAGAAAATTGCTGGTGTTCTTTTGATCCTATTAGTACCACAGTCAGGCAGCTACACTATTTACAGTTAGTGCAGTGCGTCCTGCTCACAGTGTTCAGCTAAATCTACAAGTTAGTGGGGTGCGTCCACCTCACAGTGTTCAGCTAAAGCTACCTGTAGAAGGTTGGTGGTGTTCTCATACTACAGGCAGGCAGTTGATTTTGCTAGCTGCAGTATCAGTACATATATATATATATATATATATATATATATATATATATATATATATATATCTCAGCTTAGTGCTGGGATATATTAGTATGTCTGGAAGGCCAAGAAGGAGAGGCAGACAGTCACAAGCCAATAAGAGAGGGCAAGCAGGCTCTGTGTTTAGTGCTGGTCGTGGAGACGGTGCATCCTCATCAGCACGTGGCCATGGGACACGCTTGGCCTTTTTTTCGGCAGCTGGCCGTGTTGAGCCGCAACATGTGGAAGACTTGGTCGAGTGGATGACCAAGCCGTCCTCATCCTCCTCATCCTCTCTCACCCATGCCCAGGGTACTTTGTCTGGCAAAGCAGCGGCCTCTTCCCTCGGCTCAATGTCATCAGTGACTCCTTCCCTAGCCCCACCATGCCCTCCAGGAGTCCCTCGAACTGTTTGACCACAGTGTTGGGTACATGCTCCAGGAGGATGCCCAGCGTTTGGAAGGCTCTGATGATGATAATGAGCTCGATGAAGGCAGTAACATGAGCACGGACAGAGGGGGTGCCCAAGAAGGACAGCAATCTGGCAGTGATGCTCCCCCTGCTGCAGCATACTGCCAGGTTTGCTCCAGTGATGAGGAGGGAGGGGATGATGAGGTCACTGACTCAACGTGGGTGCCTGATAGGAGAGAGGAGGAGGAGGAGGAGGCGGCACATCACCAACAAGGCAGGATGCCCTGCAGGGGCCAGCCTAAGGGCAGCACATTGACTACATCACACCCCAAAGCTCCACATGTGCAGGGCGCTGCAGTCTCTGCGCGTTATTCAAAAAGTTCTTTGGTGTGGGCCTTTTTTGAGACGAGTGCATCAGATCGCACCGCTGCTATTTGCAACATATGTCTCAAGCGTATCTCACGTGGCCAAAACATCTCCCGCTTGGGTACCACATGCTTGACCAGACATATGTTGACCTGCCATGCAGTTCGTTGGCAAGCGTATCTAAAAGACCCACACCAAAGAACAAAGAGGACCTCTCCTTGCTCCTCATCAGCTGAGATTTCCAACCCCACTAGACCTTCAGTCCTCTCTGAGACCTGCACTGAGAGGAATGAAGGTGTAGAATTAGGTGTGTCACAGCCAAGTACTTGTGGGCAATCTGCTTTTGGTACACCGACGTCAGATTGTACCAGGCAAATTTCCCTGCCCCAGCTGCTGCACCGCCGAAAGAAGTTTGCTCCCAGCCATCCACATGCCCAGCGGTTGAATGCTAGCTTGGCAAAATTGCTAGCACTTCAACTGCTGCCTTTTCAGTTGGTAGACTCTGCCCCCTTCCGTGATTTTGTGGAATGTGCGGTACCTCAGTGGCAGGTACCCAAACGCCACTTTTTCTCACAGAAGGCGATTCCGGCTCTCTACCGACATGTGGAAGGCAATGTCCATGCCTCGCTGGACAGGGCGGTCAGCGGTAAGGTGCATATTACCGCTGACTCATGGTCCAGCAGGCATGGACAGGGACGTTACCTAAGTTTCACGGCGCATTGGGTGACTCTGCTGGCAGCTGGGAAGGATGCAGGAAAAGGTGCAGTAGTGTTGGAGGTTGTTCCACCACCACGCCTCCAAAATGCTAGTGATTGTGACACACCTCTCTCCTCCACCCCCTCCTCTTCTTCTTCCTCCATGGCCTCTTCCTCGGAACCAGCGGTGCTCCGTAGTCGTTCAAGGGGCTACGCAAGTACGCAGGCCAAAAGATGCCATGCGGTGCTTGAGCTGGTGTGCTTGGGGGACAGGAGCCACACTGGGGCAGAGGTTCTGTCAGCTCTGCAGGGGCAGGTTCAGAGGTGGTTTACGCCACGCCAACTTAAGGCAGGAATGGTGGTTTGCGACAATGGCACCAACCTCCTCTCTGCCCTCCGACAGGGACAAATGACCCATGTGCCCTGTTTGGCTCACGTCCTTAACTTGGTGGTGCAGTGGTTCTTGGGCAGGTACCCGGGCTTACAGGATGTCCTGAGGCAGGCCAGGAAAGTCTGTGTGCATTTCCGCCGGTCATATAATGCCAGTGCTCGGCTGACAGACCTCCAAAAGGAGTTTAACCTGCCCAAGAACCGCCTAATCTGTGACATGCCCACCAGGTGGAACTCAACATTGGCCATGCTGCAGCGGCTGCACATGCAGCAGAGGGCCATCAATGAGTACCTGTGCGACTATGGCACCAGGACAGGGTCAGGGGAGCTTGGTTTTTTTTCCCCACGCCAGTGGGCCATGATCAGGGATGCATGCACTGTCCTGTCACCATTTGAGGAGGCCATGAGGATGGTGAGCAGTGACAGTGCATGCATCAGTGACACTGTCCCCCTTGTCTACCTGTTGGAGCACACGCTGCGTGGAATAATGGACAGGGCACTTGAGGCAGAACAGAGGCAGGAAGAGGAGGACTTCCTTAGCTCTCAAGGCCCCCTTTATCCAGACAGTGTTCCTGCGTGCCCGCCGATCACACAGGAAGAGGAGGAGGAGGAGGAGGAGGAGGAAGATTGTGTCAGTATGGAGGTGAAGCCTGGCACTCAGCATCAGCAGCAGTCTTTAAGGGATCAGTCCCAAGAAACACATGGACTTGTACGTGGCTGGGAGGAGGTGGCTGCGGACCATGTCATCCTTAGTGACCCAGAGGACTCCGGACCGAATGCCTCAGCAAACCTACGCTGCATGGCCTCCCTGATCCTGCAAAGCCTGCGTAAGGATCCTCGTATTCGTGGTATCAAGGAGAAGGACCAATACTGGCTGGCAACCCTCCTTGATCCACGTTACAAGGGTAAGGTTGCGGACCTTATCTTGCCATCGCAGAGGGAGCAGAGGATGAAACATCTTCGGGAGGCCTTGCAGAAAGGTCTGTGCAACGCGTTCCCAGAGACTGGGAGGTTACAAACTCCTGTTTCTGGACAACGTGTTGCTGAGGCTTCGGTCAGTCAAAGAAGGAGCGGTGGAGAAGGTGGCTGTCTGACCGATGCGTTCAGACAATTTTTTGGTCCGCAGCCCCAAGGTATGATCGGTTCCAGCAACCATCGCCAGCGTCTGTTTTACATGGTGCAGGAATACCTAGGGGCAAGATCAGACTTGGACACCTTTCCTACCGAAAATCCTCTGGGTTACTGGGTCTTGAGGATGGATCACTGGCCAGAGCTTGCACAGTATGCAATTGAGCTACTGGCCTGTCCTGCATCCAGCGTTCTTTCGGAAGGCACATTCAGTGCTGCTGGAGGCGTGGTAACCGATCACAGGGTGCGTCTGTCCACCGTCGATCGACTGACCTTCATAAAAATGAATCAGTCTTGGATCACCACCAGCTACCAAGCACCTGATGCTGATGTAACCGAATATTTTTTTTTGAAATCTCAGATCCCTTCAAAGACTGCCTATGCTGATGCTGAGTGACTATCCCTGAGTAATTATCCTCTTCCTCCTCAATCATCACGCTGATAGCTTGTAAGAACATTTTTGGTTCTGGGCGCCACCACCAGTGCCTAAGGCACAATTTTTCAGCCCCTGTTTAACAGGGGCGTGTAATTACAATTTTTGATGTAATACTTTGCAGCAGGGCTCGTTCCTGCATTCGAACTAGAGTGTCTGTGAGGGGTTGCAGTGTTGTGGCACCAGCACCAGTGCCTAAGGCCCATTTTTTCCTCCCCTGTGTAACAGGGGCGTGTAATTACAATTTTTGATGCAATACTTTGCAGCAGGGCTCATTCCTGCGTTCCAACTAGAGTGTCTGTGAGGGGTTGCAGTGTTGTGGCACCAGCACCAGTGCCTAAGGCCCAATTTTTCTGCCCCTGTCTAACAGGGGCGTGTAATTACAATTTTTGATGCAATACTTTGCAGCAGGGCTCGTTCCTGCATTCCAACTAGAGTGTCTGTGACGGGTTGCAGTGTTGTGGCACCAGCACCAGTGCCTAAGGCCTAATTTTTCAGCTCCTGTTCAACAGGGGCATGTAATTACAATTCTTGATCTAATATTTCACAGCAGGGCCCTGTGAGGGCTTACAGTGTTGTGGCCACAGCAACACCTAAGGCCCAAATTTCTGCTGAGTATATAGGGCAGGACCCTACTTTCAAACATCTAACTTACAAACGACTCCTACTTGCAAACGGAAGGAGACAACAGGAAGTGAGATGAAATCTACCCCTAGGAAGGGAAATTCTCTCCTGTAAGAGTTAATATGGGAAAAACATTTCTCCTTTCCACTGATGCTTTCCAATCCTTGTTCCACAAAAAAACCCAAATTTTCAAAAAACATTTTTCATTGGGACAAAAAGTGAGGTGAAATCTTCTGAAGAGGAGGAAAGACAGCAAAACAAATGTCACAGATAACCCTTCCCTATGTTTTCCAAAAAGCTAAAATTACGTTAAAAATGTTCAAACTTACAAACAGATTCTACTTAACAACAAACCTACAGTCCCTGTCTTGTTTGAACCGCCTGTATACTGCTGTTCAGAGTATATAGGGCCTGGTGGCCCCACACCTTTCCTTATTTTAATTTGGGTGCGGGGTTCCCCTTAATATCCATACAAGACCCAAAGGGCCTGGTAATGCCTGGGGGGTACCCATGCCGTTTGTCTCAGTGATTTTCATCCATATTGCCAGGACCCGACATTACATTAAACCCGCAAGCAGTTTTAAATGAGATTTTTTCCTTTAAAAATGACATTTGGTGCAGGGACTGTTCTAAACACGGGAAACACGTGTCACTTTACAGGCATACTATAGACACCCCCCAGGTACGATATTTAAAGGAATATTTCACTTTTTTTTTTTTACTTTAAGCATCATTAAAATCACTGCTCCCGAAAAAACGGCTGTTTTTAAAAGTTTTTTTTGCATTGATACATGTCCCCTGGGGTAGGACCCGGGTCCCCAAACCCTTTTTAGGACAATACCATGCAAATTAGCCTTTAAAATGAGCACTTTTGATTTTGAACGTTCGAGTCCCATAGACGTCAATGGGGTTCTAACGTTCGTGCGAACTTTCGGTCCGTTCGCAGGTTCTGGTGCGAACCGACCCGCTGGGTGTTCGGCTCATCCCTATTTACCAATACGGACCCTTGTTTCCTTGGAAGGATGCAGCTAAATCCTTTATCCTAGATCCACTGTATGCTTTCAGACAATTATACAATGGCTGTAACGAAAGTGATGCAAACTTGGACATAACTTTTTCTATTAACTTCCATAGCTTGTTCAAATTTCACATGTTGGTAGAGTAACTCTTTCACTATAGTAACTCTTCTTCTTTTTCATTGCAGGTAAATAATGGATTCCAAGCAGAAGCAACATGTCGTCATTGAGTTCTTGATGAAGGAGGGGTGCAGGCTGTCCAACATCCACAGAAGGCTACGGAATGTTTACAGAGAAGACACCACTGATAAGAGTCACCAATGACAAGATATTGCTCCTGTCAGTGGTGTCATCTCCATAAACATTCTGTAGTCTTCTGTGGACAGCCTGTACCCCTTCTTCATCAAGAACTCAATGACAGCACATTGCAAATAAATTCTTTAAAAAAATCAGACAATGTGATTGTCTGGATTTGTTTCCACATTTTGTCTCTCATAGTTGAGGTATACCTATGATGACAATTACAGGCCTCTCATCTTTTTAAGTGGGAGAACTTGCACAATTGGTGGCTGACTAAATACTTTTTAGCCCCACTGTACCTGCAATGAGAAGGAAGAAGAGTTACTATACAGCAGAGGTCTCCAAACTTTCCAGACAGAGGGCCAGTTTACTGTCCTTCAGGCTTTAGGAAAGCCAGACTGTGGCCAGTGGGAGTAGAAAAAGCCTGACATTGGTGTCAGTGGGAATAATAGTACCCCACCATTGGTGTGATTGTAAGTAATAGTGCCCCATTGTTGGTGTAAGTAGAAGGAATAGTGCCCCATTATTGGTGTCAGTGGAAGATATAATGCCCCATCATTGGTGTCAGTGAGAGGAATAGTGTCCCATCTTTGGTGTCAGTGGGAGAAATAGTGCCACATTATTGGTGTCAGTGGAAGATATAGTGCCCCTTCATTGTTGTCAGTGGGAGGAATAGTGCCCCATCGTTGGTGTCAGTGGGAGGAATAGTGCCCCATCGTTGGAGTCAATGGAAGAAATAGTGCCCCATCATTGGTGTTAGTGGGGAGAATAATGCCCCATCATTGGAGTCAGTGGGAAGAATAGTGCTCTATCATTGTATCAGTGGGAGGAATAGTGCCCCATTTTTGTTGTCAGTGGAAGGATTAGTGCCCCAATTATAGTATTAGTGGGATGCATAGTGTTCCATCATTGGTGTCAGTGTTAGGAAGAGTGCCTCAAGGGCCAGATAAAGGCAAGCAAAGGGGCCCTCTGGCCACAGTTTTGAGACCACTGCTATAGAGGAAGAGTTGTGCCGCGTACACACGATGGGATTTTCCGACGGAAATGTTGGATGTGAGCTTGATGTCGGAAAGTCAGACCGTGTGTAGGCTCCATCGAACATTTGCTGTCGGACTTTCCGCCAACAAAAGTTTGCTAGCAGGTTCTCACATTTTCCGCCAACAAAACGTTGTTGTCGGAAAGTCCGATCGTGTGTACACAAGTCCGTCGCGCAAAGGTTCACGCATGCTCGGATTCAAGCAGAAGGAGCCGCACTGGCTCTTGATCTTCCTTTTTCTCGGCTCGTCGTACGTCTTGTACGTCACCGCGTTCCTACGTTTGGAATTGTTGGCCAACATTTGTGTGACCGTGTGTATGCAAGACAAGTTTGAGCCACCAACCTTTCGAACAAAAATCCACGGTTTTGTTGGCGGAAAGTCCGATCGTGTGTACGCGGCATAACTCTACCAACATGTGAAATTTGAACGACCAATGAAGTTAATAAAAAAAGTTATGTCCACTCTTGCATTACTTTTAGTACATCCCTTGTATATTAGTTCTCAGCCGTTCGCAAATTGAGAGTTCTCAATTATAAAATAAATACTTAAATACAATAAAAATACACAATCCAAGAAACTCCTAAGTGAACTCCATGCATCTCATTGGTAGTCATCCCTTCCATCATACCCGCCATTCAGAATTGGTTTGTGTGTTTATGTTTGTTTTATTCTTTTTTGTATTTTTACTTATCTGGGCCTTGTGCCAATCTCCCCGCACGAGTCTTTTCTCCTGCTACTGCTTGAATGTATTCCACTAAAATAATATTCGCACAGCGTGCACATCTTGTTCTATTTTAATTTATCATGACAACTAATGTATGATATAATTACACTTTAAGCGTCCCAACACAGCACATAAATACGGAGTAGCTTTAAAACGGATTTATGATACAATCTGATGCGGTAGATTAATAAAATTTTCGTTTTATAGGGTTTTTTCATATACAAAATGTAAATACAATAATGCTTACAGATTCGAAATATTAAACTCTTACATAAGGTCAACTGTAAACTCCATGTTTAAAGGGGAACTTTACCCATAACAGATGTATAACCATGAATGTTCTCTACTTGCTGACCAGGCCTTTCCTCAATCTTTTTGTGTATAAGTTTAAATATTAGTATTTTTTTTTTTTTTTGCTAGAAAATTACTTAGAACCCCCAAACATTATCTACTTTTTTTTTTTTTTTTTGCAGAGACCCTAGAGAATAAAATAGCGATCGTTGCAATATTCTGTCACACTGTATTTGTGTAGCAGTCTTTAACCTCCCTGGCGGTATGATTATTTTGGATTTTAGGTGCTGAAAGCGGTACAATTATTTTGCATGGAAATTTAGCGTTTTATATTGTAGGCCTGTGATTCTTAACAATAACACACCTAAATCTGTCCACCAAGAGTCTAGTAGATATCCCGGGTGTGATGAAGTTTGAAACACAAAAACATAAATTGTAATATAATAAATAAATATAAATAATAATAAAAAAATATATATAATAATAATAAAATAAATTTCCCCACGATTCACTATCGCTCAATTCTGCAAGTGTTCTAATTTACTATCGCTGTTTTCTAGCTGGTCTAAAGCCACTTTTGACGTAAAGGGACACTTTTTGGTTGCTATGGACAATCTCCAGTTTCCAGGCAGAAAGAACAGTATATATAATATAAAACTGTATACAGGGCATTGGACAAATCACTGGGGACAAAAGGGATGTGAAATAATTTCATACAGTACTGTAATCTGTAAGATTACAGTACTGTATGTGTTATGATTTTTACTTTTTTTTTATTTGGCGCCAGGCTCCGCCCCCGTGCGTTGCGACGCTCGCAGGGAACGGAGCCCGGCACAGAGAGGCTTCGGAGGAGGACGGAGCCCACAGACACAGCGGGGGGACATCGCAGGATCCCGGGGACAAGGTAAGTAACACCGCACCAGGATCCTGCAATGTAATCCCGAGTGTGGCTCGGGGGTTACCGCTAATGGTGCTGAAATTTAACCCCGAGCCACACTCGGGAAAACCGTCAGGGAGGCTACAACACAATTTTTTTGGAAAAAGTACACTTTGATAAATTTAAAAAAAAAAAGATTTTTTTGTATAATGTGAAAGATGATGTTATGCCGAGTACATAGATACCTAACATGTTATGCTTTAAAAGTGTGCACGCTCGTGGAATGGCACCAAACTTTGGTACTTAAAAATCTCCATAGGTGACACATTAAAATTTTTTATAGGGACCTTAGATTGTAAGATCCTTGAGGGTAGGGACTGATGTAAATGTACAATGTATATGTAAAGCTCTGCATAAATTGACGGCGCTATATAAGTACCTGAAATAAGTAAATAAATAATGATCGTGGCGATAACTCACATGTGTGATTTAAACACCGTTTACATATGCGGGCGCGACTTACGTATGCGTTCACTTCTGCATGTGAGCAGCAGGGGATGGGGTGCTTTTATTTATTTTATTTTATTATTTTTACACTGTCCCTACATTTTTATTTTTATCACTTTTATTCCTATTACAAGGAATGTAAACATCCCTTGTAATAGAAATAAACATGACAGGACCTCTTTATGGAGAGATCTGGGGTCAAAAAGACCTCAGAACTGTCGTTTACCTTTAAAGGCAAAAGAACATTTTTTTAAAAATTTTTTAATATTTTTTTTAGATTTTGTGTTAAAAAAAAAAAAAAAAAGATCAGTTGTTTATGCCTGAGAACCGGAAGTGACATCGGACGTCACTCAGGTCCTCCAAAGGCATAGAGACAAGTGCCCTCACTCGGCTTCCGGCCCAGTGAACGGCTGCATTGGATCGCTTCTGGGTTTACCGATGGCTCCGGTATGCTCGGAAACGACCGGGAAGCAGCGAGGGTGGGGGGGTGTGGTGGGGGTGGGGGGGTCACCTCTCCCGCCGCCTCTAAAAGTGATCCTGCGGCAAGTCCACTTTCATCCGACGCAGAATCGCCCATTGTAAAAAATAATACAGGGGTTATGGCAGCTAGCTGGCCTCTCAATAAAGAGAACCTGTCATCCGTATTTCTACAAGGGATGTTTTAAATTCTTGTAATAGGAAAAAAGTGATAAAAAAATAAAAAAATAAAGGGACAGTGTAAAAAAATAAAATAAAATGTAAAATAAGAAAAAAAAAAATGTAAGCGCCCTATCCCTCCGTGCTCACGCACCGAAGCGAGCGCATACATAAGTCGCGACCACATTTGTAAACGGTGTTCAAACCACATGTGAGGTATCACCGCAATCATTAGAGCAAGAGCAATAATTCTAGCACTAGACTTCCTCTGTAACTCTAAACAGGATAACCTGTAAAAAAATTTAAAGCGTTGCCTATGGAGATTTTTAGGTACAGTAGTTTGGCGCTATTCCACAAGCGTGCGCAATTTTAAAGCATGACATGTTAGGTATATGTTTACTTGGCATAGCGACATCTTTCACATTCTACCAAAAAATTGGGGTAACTATTGTGTTTTTTTTTTTTTATTTGTGGAAGTGTATTTTTTTCAAACAAATTGCATTTGAAAGACCGCAACGCAAATACTGTGTGACATAAAATATTGTAATGATCGTCATTTTATTCTATGGGGTCTCTGCTAAAAAAAAAAAAAGTTGATAATGTTTGGGGGTTCTAAGTAATTTTCTAGCAAAAAAATACTAATTTATACTTGTAAACAAAAAGTTCCAGAAAAGGTCTGGTCTTGAAACCATATTTTTTTCCGTGACGTTGTTGTGATCTCTGGAAGAACAAGGAAAACATATAACATCTAGTCAGTAGATAGACACACAGGTAACACTTCCACAGCCCCATATCATATAATCCTAATGTCACATAAACCTTGGAGAGTTTAGCTCTGTATAAGCCTGAGGCTGCTTTCATGTTGCCTGGTTTCTTGTAGCTCTGGGCATTGGCACTCCATCACCACTTGTCATCTTCACTTGGAGTGATAGTCCGAGGGGGAGAAGCAGTAGACTGGCTTACAACATGAGCCCACGGAGGAAATCTCAAGCAGTTCTTTTTTTCTCAGGCTTGGTTGTGGAAAGGTCATAGAATCGAGATTCGAAAATTACACAAATTTCCCCGGACTCTTCTTCTCTTTTACAGCTTTCGCAATTCGTCCTAATTAATAGTGTTGGTTAGGGATGAGCTCAAGCTTGTTCGAATTCTACTCCAAACCACTGTTCATTTCGTAGGCGAAAACATTTTCGGCAAAATTTTAGTCAGCGGCATTTTTCCAGTGACGAAAACTAAATGAAAATGACCCTACATTTTCGTCAATTGAAGAAAATATGACAAAAATTAATTCCATTTTCGTCAACAAACGGAACGAAAGTGTGAGGGAGGGATGATTACCCACTTGAACTTCTAATTTCATCGGAGCTCTGCCTGTAAGGCCCGTGAGTATTTCCTCTCCAAGCAAGGTGGCGACTGTACCGTGCTTAGTGGCGTGGCGTTCTTAGCACTGTGCAGCATTACAGGCCTCCTCAGAAGACCGTCCAGAGCACTGTGTATGGCGCACTGGGGAATGGTGGACCTCTATCAACCACCACATGGATGCTTGCTGTCCTACTGACCCACACTTTCATATTCTATTCATTTTTATGCACAGATCCCTCGTGATGGGTGAACCAATTGTACCATTTTTTAGGCCATTGTATGTGCGAGTGTCCCCGGCTTAGCTACATCTATTCGGGTCAACTTGTAGGCTCAGGAAGACACCTTGTTGGAACCTGCCTATATTTCTAATTGCTATACATTCTCTCTTATGTACATGATAACTCCATATTTTTGCACCCTTTTCTCTCTCCCTGAAGAAGGAAAAAACATTGTCCCAAAACACATTGGCTTGTCCTGGAAACACCTTGTAGGATCTGGCCTTACAAGTCACATTGGCCAGCCTGGTGCTCCGGTACTTTTGGGTCAGTGGGTACTCTTTGTGTTTTTTGTTTTTATTTTGTGTGTTATCATGTTATCTGCTTTTATCTACATGGTTATTCGCTGACCATAAGGTCATGTTTTTATGATTGTACAACAATAAAGTTTTTGTTACTTTTATTATACTTTTGCTATACCTTTTACTACTTCTGTAGTCTGCCTTTAAAGTCTCAATCAGGGTATCACTGTTTTCTATTCCGATTATTCGGATGTTGGCAGAACTCCCTTACAGATAAGTGTCTTCAGTGTCTATCTGGCCCCTCCACTCAATAGATTCCAGAGCACTGTGTGCATTACAGGCCTCCTCAAACGACTGTCCAGAGCACTGTGTGCATTACAGGCCTTCTCAGACGACTATCCAGAGCACTGTGTGCATTACAGGACTCCTCGGATGACCGTCCAGAGCACTGTGTGCATTACAGGACTCCTCGGATGACCGTCCAGAGCACTGTGTGCATTACAGGCCTACTCAGACCATCCAGAGCACTGTGTGCATTACCAGCCTCCTCAGACCATCCAGGGCACTGTGCATTAGAGGCCTACTGAGACCATCCAGAGCACTGTGCAACATTACAGGCCTCCTCCTCAGACCACTATCCAGAGCACTGTGCAGCATTACAGGCTTCCTCAGACAAACCATCCAGAGCACTATGTGCATTACAAGTCTCCTTAGACGACCGTCCAGAGCACTGTGTGCATTACAGGTCTCCTCACACCGTCCAGAGCACTGTGTGCATTACAGGCCTCCTCAGACCTTCCAGAGCACTGTGTGCATTACAGGCCTCCTCAGACCTTCCAGAGCACTGTGTGCATTACAGGCCTCCTCAGACCTTCCAGAGCACTGTGTGCATTACTGGCCTCCTCAGACCTTCCAGAACACTGTGTTCATTACAGGCCTCCTTAAACCATCCAGAGCACTGTGATAACATGACTTTACATACCATTATTACCCTTAGCCCTCGTTCACACCAGTGCGATTTCTCATGTGATTTGACAGTTCTAAATAACATGACAAGCCACATCCCATTGTCCGCAATGGAACTGTTCAAATTGCCGCGACTCGTGTTGCAGCGACTTTGAAAAAGGTCCCCACACTACTTTTTTCTGATTTCATTGCACACAACTTGCATATACTTTTATTAAACAAAGTCGCCAGCCGCAATGAAATTGGAGGTGCAAATCACAGTCTGCGGTTTTGAAATCGTAGTCCGATAGGAATCATACCGCATCCCTGTTCAAATTGTATGTGATTCTTTGCAGTGCAATTTGCACCCATTCATTTTGTATTGGCACAAATTGCACCGCAAAGTATTGGTACTCAGTATCAGCGAGTATTTGACCAAAAATATCGGTACTCACCGATAAAAAAAAGGATATTCAGTGCATTCATTTTGTATGGGTGCAAATCGCACTGCACCCGCTTTCGGGTATTGGGAGCATTTTCACGAGTACTCATGCAAATACTCGGTATCGGTGCATCCCCAAAGGCCAACATTTAGGCTGGGTTCTCATATATGCGAATTGGATACGGGTCCCCCCCTCCCCCCCATCCAATTCGCTTGACAGGCGAGTGTGAGCGGCTCCCAATGGAGCCGGTTCACACAGGTCCGGGGGCAGCCGTGCTCCGGATTGCAGAAGGGTCTTGTCCTGTGAGTGTTTGGGTCCGGTTGAGTGTGTGAATTCAGGAAAAGATTCAGACCTGAATCACACCTGAACCAGTGAACAGACACGCACCGGACCCCAGGCAGGAGCCCGGGCCGCACACATGTGAACCCGGCCTTAGAGAAATGCACAGAAGCAAAACAAAATGTACTTTTGGCCAATTTTTTGGAACCATTACGGTTGTTACCTAGGTGCTAAAAAGTTATTGCATTTCACACATTTTCCTTTGACATAATAAATTTCATCATTTTAAAAATCCATTGCCAGCTTCCCTTCTGTTCGCGGGAATTGAGTCAGGAATAAAATCTCACCTGTAATCGCCACTTCATGCAGTGTTCCGTTGCAATCGGGAAGTAGATTCTTCTTGATTTTGACCTAATCAAGTGCTTCTAAGAGGATCTTCAGTGCCAGCTTTGTGATAGCTGAAGTCAATCAGAATCTATTTTCAGAAACAGGTTCAATCAGTGACATCCAGAGAGGTCAACACAGAGTCATGGACAGTCTACGAGCAGGCCTGGTAAAGTGCCCCTAATTCAATCAATTTATAGAATTTGTGGTCTTTTGGTGGATGAAGCATGAATGTGAAATTCGTCTGATATAAAAGCAACATTCTGAAATGTCGTGCTGTGAATAGAATACAGTCCAAGTCTATAGGTCAGTGCATTTCAAAAGATTCACAGCTGGTAAAATTAGTTTATTAACTGATATAAAGTATTGTGACACCTGCCTTTACACGTACATGAACTTTAAAGACATCCCAGTCTTAGTCCGTAGGGTTCAATATTGAGTTGGCCCACCCATTGCAGCTATAAAAGCTTCAACTCTTCTGGGAAGGCTGTCCACAAGGTTCAGGAGTGTGTCTATAGGAATGTTTGACCATTCTTCCAGAAGCACATTTGTGAGGTCAGGCACTGATGTTGGATGAGAAGGCCTGGCTTGCAGTCTCTGCTCTAATTCATCCCAAATGTGTTCTATCAGGTTGAGGTTAGGACTCTGTGGAGGCCAGTCAAGTTCCTCCACCACAAACCCGCTCATCCATGTCTTTATGGACCTTGCTTTGTGCACTGGTGAGCAGTCATGTTGGAACAGGAAGGGGCCATCACCAAACTGTTCCCACAAAGTTGGGAACATGAAATTGTCCAAAATGTCTTGGTATGCTGGCGCCTTAAGATTTCCCTTCACTGGAACTAAGGGGCCAAGTCCAACCCACTGGCCTGCACAGAGTCCTGATCTCAACCCGATAGAACACCTTTGGCATGAATTAGAGCGGAAAATGTAAGCCGGGCCTTCTCATCCACATCAGTGCCTGACCTCACAAATGCGCTTTTGGAAGAATGGTCAAACATTACCATACCTAAAGCTCGTGGACAGCCTTCCCAGAAGAGTTGAAGCTGTTATAGCTGCAAAGGGTGGGCCAACTCAATATTGAACCCTACGGACTAAGACTGGGATGCCATCAAAGTTCATGTGCGTGTAAAATCAGGTGTCCCAATACTTTTGGTAATATAGTGTAGTATAATGGAACAGTCCCAAAGTCTTGGGTTCAGTCAGGGCTGGTACAAGGGGTGGGCAGAAGGGGCGGATGCCCTGGGCGGAGCAATTTATTATAGGAATGGAGGGCGCAGTGCTGGCAGTGTGCTATTAAACTTTCTGGGCAACAAGTAACTGTGGCTACCGCCGGCCGCCCCTACAACACTGCAGAGCTGCACCTGCTTGCAAAGATGTGCTGAGTGCGCTCCTGCACGCGGAACAAGCAAAAGAACTGGTCTTCCCTTCTCTGTCAGGTGGAGCAATCTCCGCCCTACAGGCGCCTCCGAGTCTCGGCGAGGCGTGACATCACCGTGCCGTCACGAGAGGCCGGCCGGGAGGCGGGGGGAGAGAGGACCATAGAAAGCTTCCGGGTGAGAGGAGGAACCAACCAGGCAGTCAATAACAAAGTAATCAGATGGGCATCTATGAATTAATGAATCGGCTGTCTCGGCGAGGCATGACGTCACTACGGCGTCACGAGAGGCCCGCCGGAAGGCGGGAGGAGAGAGGACCATAGAGAGCTGCCGGGTGAGAGGAGGAACCAACCAGGCAGTCAATAACAAAGTAATACTGGAGATCTTATCACAAATTCTGTTGATCTTGTTCTTGAAATTACTGGCAATCTCCTGGGCAGTAAGTTTCTGGGTAGAGGCAGTGGGAGGTGAAGTAAGGAAGTAAGGGTAGAAAAGAGTTGACAAGGATTGAATGAGGGAGTTTTGATGAGAGTGGTGTAGTAGGTTTGTTTATCAGCGTGAATAAAGTTGTTGTAATTGTGAAGGGCAGATTTGTAGAGGGTGAAGTCTTACAGGGGTTTCATTTTACGCCATGTTTGCTCAAGAGCACGCTGCATCTCTTGAGACTTTTGGTGTCATCTGTTTGGCAGGATTGTAGCAGACGAGGCCTGGTTTTGCTTGTAGGGAGAAGAGCAAGTTTGTCCAGGAAGGATGAGAGTAAGTTGTAGACAAAAGTGCCCAGGTCTGGGCAGGACAGGGGTGCAATTTTGTCGCAAAGGCAGTCAGTGGCAGAGTGAAGAAGGGCAGGGTTGAGGTGGTGGAGGTTACTATGGAGGCGTGGGAGGTAGGAGACAGGGAGAGTGTGGTATTATTAAAGTGTAATATGGGGAGTGACCTTCCCTGCTAATTTTGGAGCACCTAAAAAGTCCATGTGATCTTTTTTGGAATTTTTTACTAACTTTCGTATGTGGTGTCCCCAGTATGTTATTGTCAAATCCACCCAGCACCTTTTTTTTATATGATAAGGTTGTTATCGGAAAGAGTACAAGGGATGTTAGAGAGGTTGAAGGGAGTGCAGAGGTGGGAGAATACAAGGTCGAGGGTGTTGCCATTGGAGTGAGTGATGGTTTCTGTCCATTGTGTTAGGTTAAAAGAAGAGGTTAAGTTGAGTAATTGAGAAGTGGCTGAGATGTTGACATTGGCTGGGATGTTAAAGTTACCAAGAATGATCGCAGGTACTTCAGAGGAAAGAAAGTATGGTAGCCATGCAGAGAAGTCATCAAAAAAGCATGACACTGGGCCAGGAGGTTGGTAAATGACTACAATCCTCAGACAAACAGGAGAAAAAAAGATAAATAGAGGGCGCTTAAAAAGAGCAGAGGGACAAAAAGGGAGGTGGAAATATACAAAGAGGGAGGTGTAGGATGAACCTGGAAAGTGCTTTGTGGGGAAAGGAGAAGTCCAACTCAGCCTCCCTTTCATATGCTGGGTCTTGGTCAGAGGTGACCACCATGGAAGAGGGCAGCTGGAGAGTCCAATTACTGGAGCCAGGTTTCGGTAATAGCAAGTAGATTGAGGGAGTTGGAGAGGAAAAGGTTATTGACAGAGACAAGTTTGTTGGAGACTGAGCGGGCTTTCCAGAGGGCACATAAGAGGGGGGCTAGCTCATGGAAGCTGGGGTATTGAGGTAAGGAGTGAGGGTTGCGGCTCCTGCCAGAGACTGCTGGTTCTGCGGGAGAGAGTTTGGTGGTGGAGGGTCAGGGTTTGGGGCGATATCTCCAGAAGCTAGTAGTAGAAGGGTGAGGGAGGTGGGAGTGGGATTGGGCAAATGCCGCGGTGATTTGGATGCAGTGACATTATTTGGGCTCAGAAGGAGCAGGAGATGATATTTGCAGTAATATTGAGAGGGCAGAATTGAGGCTGATAGGTATAGGTTGTGTGATGGAGAGGAAGAGGTAAAGAAATCGAATTTGAGAAGAAAGAGCATTGTAGCAAAAACAAAGGTTAGTAAGAGCATGTTAGAGGGTGAAAAGAAAGGAAGGCTGAAGGAAGGAGATCAGAGATAAAAGAGGAATTGTAGAATACTTGTAATGGAGCAGTAATGTTTGTACTTGCCTTTGTTGAAGTGCCTTAGTTAAGATGCCTTAGTTAAAGTGCCACGCAGCTTGCACCCCTTGCCAGCAGTCCCAAGAATTGTACTGAATTTTTTCCGAATGGGCAAATCAAACAAATAGTACCCCTTATATAATGTTTTGTCAGCACTTACAGTACCTTTTTCACCCATCAGTAGGCTTCCATAGCGGAAGGAGAGCGAGAGCCCTGAGTATTAGTCGGCTCACATAAAGGCCTGTGGACGACTGAGTAACGTGGCCTGGCTATCAGGCAGAAATGGAGGCTTTATTCCACTCACAAATCTTTAAAGTCTCCAGGCTCCAGGACCCAAAAGAGAACTTAACAAACTCTTATTAAGAATTTGTTTTCTCGGGTTTCTCCTCATCAGCCATAAACTCTGAAGTCCCTCACCATGTATAAGAAAAACTTTCTTTTTTATTCAAATTTTATTTATCATTTTCAACTTTTACAAATCCACACAGAAAACAGAAGCAATACAAAACCAAACCATCCATCAAGGTCAAAACTGAGAAAAAGAAAAGCAAAAAAAAAAAAAAAAAAACCAAAGATTTTTCTATCAGGCCATCCATTATCCCTAAGGTGACTTATTTACCTCTCACCTCTATACAGTATATTGTTTTATACTCTGTACCAGTCTCTACACTCTACCAAACGTCATAAGGTGGATGAAAGAAAGGGACCCATCACCCCATCTACTATACAGCCTCTTACCCGGCTCATATGTTATCCCATCGATTAATACAGATTTTAATGGCCTTGCCCACACACCACCTCAATGCAATGGTGTGAACCGGGCATTTAAGGTATTTTGCCTTATCCATGAGATGGGACTGAGCTGGAATAGTCACCCAATGCAGTCCCAACACATCTGGTGTGAACCAGCCCTTTGGGCTTAAAACTAACTGCATGCAATTGATTTACCTCCTGGAATACTGTGCAATATAAGTTACCGTACTTTGTTGAATCCCTCTATAACACGGTCATCTGCAGTCAGCTGCTCGTTTCATTATAGATTGCTGCTATTAGCTGAGCCCTCAGCATGTTCTATGAATCACCCCTGCTTGTATTTGGTTCAAAATTAAAATGATCTGGTGGCGTTGTTATGCACGGTAGCGGGAAGATTTGCGACATGAGAAAAATCGAATGCCAGTTCACATTAGTGACTAGTTGATGAGATGAATGAGTTATACTGCGACCCCCTCTTCTTTGCAATAATTACAGCTGAGATTTCATAGGACTATCTGTCATCGGCTGTTTCCAGCAGTAAATGTTAGTGATTGCAATCTGTGCCATGTGTTTGTACAAGTTCTGCCTCCCCCGTCAGGGACAGGCCCATAAATACCAACCACAGCCAACGACCGTTTTCTAGAGATTAATCCTTCTCTCAATGCTGTTTGTCATTGGGAGAGATTCCTAATGATAGTGTGTTCATATCTGATTTGGGTTGATTTAGTGCTTGAACTTCTTATCACAATAACAAGAATCTACTGTCCTTTGCAACTGATTAAAACGATTAAGATGTATAGTATGTAGTCAAAAACAAGCATCCCATTAGTAATTTTGGAGACTTTTTGTGGCATCAAAGCGCTGAACCTTATGGTGATTTGTTATAGTTTAAAATTTTTGGTATGTTGTCCTGGAGGCTGTTCACCAACAACCATGGAGTCCCTCTGGACCCATTAAGGAGATTACTAAAAAAAATATTGAAAAGATGGGAGTGCCACACTGGTTCGTACTGTCCATATTCTGCAACAAAAGCCAACACGTTTTGGGGGCTCAACATTCCCACTTTTACTCATAGAACAATAACAACAGGTTGAGGGATACCCTCCTGTAAGTTGTTACCCAGGTAGGCATGTACAGATGATGTAGGTGCTTGGACAGAGACTTGGTTATTTGTTGTAATGTTTTATGTAGTGTGCAGTCCTGGAGTCTGCTCACCAACAACCATGGTGCTCGGCTGGACCCTCGGAGGGTATTACAATTTTTTTTTAAAAGATGGGAGTGCCAAACTAGTTGAAAAAGTCCATAAAATATTTTATTCTGCAACAAAAGCCAACTTCTATTGGGGGCTCAACACCACCCATAATCAAGGCTTGTAGAGCAACGGCCGTAGGGTGAGGGATACTGTCCTGGGCTGTAAGTTGGAACCCAAGTAGGCACATACAGATCATGTAGGTGCTTGGACAGCGATAGTTTTTGTCCATGTGCCTGCACAATCTGTACATGCCTAATGTACTTGGGTAACAACTTACAGTCTAGGATGTGGTATTGGGGCTCTGAGCCTTCTGGTGATTTGTTGTATTATTATATGGAGTGTGTGGTCCCGAAGTCTGCTCACCAACAACCATGGTGTCCTGCTGAACACTCGCAGGGTATTACTAAAAAAAATGGAAAAGATGGGAGCGCCACACTTGTTTATACAGTCCATAAGGATTTTATTCTGAAACTAAAACCAATACGTTTTGGGGGCTCAACACTCCTCCTTTCATCGAGGCTTGTAGAGCAACAACTGAACCTGAACTATATGTTGAAACCCAAGTAGGCATATACAGATCATGCAGACTTTTGGACAAAGAGTCTTTGTCCATGGGCCTGCATGATCTGTACATGCCAACTTGGGTAACTACAGACAGGCCAGGATGGGTTATAGGAGCAATATACCCTGTGGTGTTTTGTTGGAGGCTGCTCACAAACTGCCATGATGTCTTGCTGGCCCTCCTGGGGAATTACTAAAAAAATTGAAAAGATGCGAGAGCCACACTTGTTCATACAGTCTATAAAGTATTTTATTCAGCAGCAAAAGCCAACACGTTTTGGGGACTCAACACCACCCTTCAACAGGACTTGTAGAGCAACAACCGTAGGGTGATGGATACCGTCCTGGGTTGTAAGTTGGAACCCAAGTAGGTAGGTACAGATCATGTAGGCACTTGGACAGATATAGTCCTTATCCATGTCCCTTCATGATCTGTACATGCCCACTTGGGAAGAATGTGGTATTGGAGCGCTGAACCTTGAGGTGTTTTGTTGTAATGTTATATGTTGTATGTAGTCCTGGAGTCTGCTCACTAACAACCATGGTGTCCTGCTGGACTTTCAGAGGGTATTTACTAAAAACAATGGAAAAGATAAGAGAGCCACACTTCTTCATACAGTCCATAAAATATTTTATTCTGCAGCAAAATCCAACATGTTTCGGGGGCTCAACACTCCCCCTTTCATCAAGGCTTGTAGAGCAATAACTGAACCTGAACCACATGTTGGAAGCCAAGTAGGCATGCACAGATCATGTAGACTTTTGGATAGAGATAGTCTTTGTCCATGTGACTGCAAGATCTGTACATGCCTACCCGGGTAACAGACAGGCCAGGATGTGATTTAGGAGTGCTGAAACTTGTGGTGTTTTATTGTAACGCTATATGTAGTGTACGGTCATGGAGGCTGCTCAGCGACGACCATGGTGTTCTGCTGGACCTTCGGAGGGTATTACAAAAAGAAAATATGTGAGAGCCACACTTGTTCATATAGTCCATAAAATGTTTTATTCTGCAAAAAAAGGCAACACGTTTTGGGGACTCAACACCACCCTTCATCAGGGCTTGTAGAGCAACAACCGTAGGGTGAAGGATACCGTCCTGGGTTGTAAGTTGGAACCCAAGTAGGCATGTACAGATCATGTAGGTACTTGGATGGAGATAGTCTGTCCATGTGCTTGCATGATCTGTACATGCCTACTTGGGTAATAACTTACAGTCCAGGGAATGGTATAGGAGCGCTGAACCTTGTGGTGGTTTGTTGTAACATTATATGTAGTGTGAGGTCCTACAGGCTGCTCACCATCAACCATGGTGCCCTGTTGAACCCTCAAAGGGGATTACTAAAAAGAAATTGAAAAGATGGGAGCACCACACTAGTTTGTACAGTCCATAAAAGGTTTTATTCTGCAACAAAGGTCAAAAACTTTTAGGAGGCGCAACACCACCCTTCATCAAGGTTTGTGGAGCAATAACCATAGGGTGAGGGATACTGTCTTGGACTGTATGTTGGAACCCAAGTAGACATGTACAGATCATGGAGGCGCTTGGACTTATATTGTCTTTGTTACTAAGCTAAGAAAAAAGGCCTTTGCAACGTGAAAAATTCTTTACAAAATGAACAGCCTGGATGCCTTTAGTAAATCACTTCCAGGGTGTACACTGCCATGAGAATGTGCAGCAGACATTATTCACTAGAAACCAATTGTAGGAATCAGAGGAAAGGGTTTTCTACTATCTTGTAGCATTATTTTCCAAAAACAAAATCCCAATTGAACTGGTTAAATAAAGTTGACCCCAAATTATTACAGATCCCTCTTAAGCTGTGCTTTGTGTAATTATGTGTAATTCTTCTCTACCTTCATTGCCCGTTATCTTACATACCATGCATTCCAGGCACTGTAATTTCAACTTTTAGTTCTTTCCTTTCTCCCTTTTTCCTTTATTTCCTTTTTATTCTTCTTTTCCCCACATTTTTATAATATGGACCTGTGTCTTTGAATAAGGTCCACTTAAAACAATTTTCATAGTATCAGGGGACATGAGGGATCATAACATGCAACAAGTGACCTAAATGAACTATTTAAATTATATACCGGTATTTAATTTAAATTAGTGTAGCAACATCACAAGCAAAAAAAAAATTAAAGTTAAAATATATACACAATATAGAAACAATGTGGTGAAAATGTTGCACTGGTGACCGCAGTATTGGGAGCATGGCCTGGATGGGGCCAAGCTGGAGCCGTTTGCATTCGTTTTTTACTTGGGCTTTGTTGGCGTACAGCAGTTTGGTTGTACCTCTTCTTCTGATTGGTAATATGCTGTTTAACTGAAGGACTCTGCAGAAGATACCTGGCCATAACATGAAGCTGGGCAAGAAGTAATAAACTCTTAAACTGCGTAAGGGATTCTTTACTGTTAGAAGAGTAAAAATGTGGAACTCACTTCTGCAGTCAGCTGAGAATTTACTGAACTTCCAAAAAAATTTTTAGATTCATTTCTCTGAACCCAATATACGGGGATTTGGAAATTTGTAGCGACGTGAACACACACATACACTTAAGGCCCCTTTCACACGATCGGACCGTTCAGGTCCGCCTGTCAGTTTTGACGGCGGACCTGAACGGGCGCTCCATGTTAGTCTATGGAGCATCGGATGTCAGCGGAGACATGTTCGCTGACATCCGACCCGGTCCGATCCGCTGAAGAGCAGACGGATGGCCCTACGTCCAGGTCCGTCGCTGGCGGATCAGATCGGGGGAGATCTGACGAAAACGGACACGCTGTCCGTTTTCGTCCGATCCCTCCATAGGCGGCAGCGGCACCTGACAAGCCCCTCCCCGCTCAGTGAGCAGAGAGGGACCTGTCATCCGCTGGCTCAGCGGAGATCAACGGACAGATCTCCCGCGGAGCCGGCGGACCGAGGCAGGCTCCGTAGAAACGGAGCCCGCCTCGTGTGAAAGGGGCCTAAGAGTTGATTTATAAAGAATTTAGATACATATTTGCCCATTCGTTTTGTGTGAATGGGACAAAACACTAATGTAAATAGGCTATAGCCTATGCTGTTTGAATGAAATCCTTGTCCTGACCAAATCTCCAACTCCATTTTCAGAAATGCGGCCCAAACTTGCAAGGAACCTCCACCATGCTTTACTGTTGCCTGCACACTCATTATTTTTCCATTCTCCAGCCCTTGCCCCAACAAACGGCCTCCTGCTAAAGCCAAATATTTGACATTTTGACTCATCAGTTCTGAGGACCTGCTGCCATTTTTCTTCACCCCAATTCCTATCTTTTTGTGTATAGTTGAGACGCTTAGCCTTGTTTCCACATTGGAGGAATGGCTTTTTTGGCCATAGTTTTTCCACAAACACCACTTCTGGTCAGACTTCTCCGGACAGTAGATGGGTACCTCCTGGGTCCCACTGGTTTCCACCAATTGTGTGCTGATGGCACTGCTGGACATCTTCTGATGTGGAAGGGAAGTAAGCATGATGTGTCTTTCATCTGCTACATTAAGTTTCCCTGGCTGATTACTGTGCCTACGGTCCTCAACGTTGTCCATTTCTTTGTGCTTTTTCAAAAGAGCTTGAACAGCACATCTTGAAACCCCAATCTGCATTGAAATCCAGTGGTGGCTGGTGGTTTTGGCGGCGGCGGCAACCCCCCTGAGGACATCAAAGTCCCGCACTTACCCCATCTAGGAAGCAAGCAAGCTTCCTTCTTCCTGTGGTGTGGATCATGGCGGGGTTCGCCGTGCATCCCCCTTCTCCTTGGCATCTAATACGATCGTCTGACCTTTCAGCCAATCAGGAAATGGATATCAGACCCGCACTTCCTGATTGGCAGAGAGGTGATTCAGTGTTAGAAAAGCAAATGAATACAGTATTCATTTGCTTTTCTAACACACCTGGGTGGGCTCTGAGCGCAATGCTCTGCGCCATGAGTCCACCCTATTTTGAAGCCTATTAGAGCCTCTGGCTCTAATCAGGTGTTTTAAAAAAACACCCCCGCTGCTGTAATTCAGGCTGAACGCATGAAAAGGGGGGCGGCCGCGGCGGCCATGGATAGATCCATGCTATGCATGAATCTATCTATTAATCATATAGGGGGTGGCGTGGATAGAGAGGGCGGCGCCAGTGCACCCTTAATGGGCGGGCCGCCCCTGTTGAAATCTTTGCCTTAGAAAGACCTTGCTGATGTAGCATAACTACCTTGTGTCCTGTTCTGTGCTCTTGCCATATTGTATGACCTGTGACATAAAGGGGTTGAGTTACTAAAGGCAAATGAACTGTGCACTTTGCAAAGTGCAGTTGCACGCTGCAAGAGCAGTTGCTCCAGAGCTTGGTTAATGAGCAGAAGCTCTGCTGATTTCCATCATTCTATCATGTGCAAGCAAAAAATGCATTTTTTTAAATTTTCCTTGCACGTAATTGGGTACTCTTGCAAACTGAAGCTTTACGTAATTTACTAAGCTGTGGAGCAACTGTACTTTGCAAATTGCACAGTCTATTTGCCTGTAGTAAATCAACCCCAAACTGTCTTCCACATTCTCATCTTAGTAGCAGAGTTTGGCTGTTCCTCGCCCAGTTTTAAGCTTCCTACACAGCTGTTTCTGTTTCAGTTAATGACTGTGTTTCAACCTACATATGAAATTGATAATCATTAGCACCTGCTTGATTTAATTGGTTAATCATACACCTGACTCTAATCCTACAAAATCCCTGTTTTTGTGCAAGTGTACAAAGTGTGCAAGTGTAAGAATCGATGCTGGCTTGAAGCCAAAGGGTAGTCACACCAAAGATTGATTTGATTTAGATTTTTCTCCTGTTCACTCACTTTGCATTTTGTAAATTGATAAAAAATAAACAATAAAAAATATATTGGGACACCTGCCTTTACACACATGAACTTTAATGACATCCCAATCTTATGCCCCGTACACACGGTCGGATTTTCCGATGGAAAATGTCCGATCGGAGTGTGTTGTCGGAAAATCCGACCATGTGTGGGCTCCATCGGACATTTTCCATCGGATTTTCCGACACACAAAGTTTGAGAGCAGAATATAAAATTTTCCGACAACAAAATCCGTTGTCGGAAATTCCGATCGTGTGTACACATATCCGACGGACAAAGTGCCACGCATGCTCAGAATAAATAAAGAGATGAACGCTATTGGCCACTGCCCCGTTTATAGTCCCGACGTACGTGTTTTACGTCACCGCGTTCAGAGCGATCGGATTTTCCGACAACTTTGTGTGACCGTGTGCATGCAAGACAAGTTTGAGCCAACATCCGTCAGAAAAAATCCTAGGATTTTGTTGTCGGAATGTCCGAACAAAGTCCGACCGTGTATACGCCCTATTAGTCTGTAGTCTTCAATATTGAGTTGGCTCACCCTTTGCAGCTATAACAGCTTCAACTCTTCTGGGAAGGCCGTCCACAAGGTTTAGGAGTGTGTCTATGGGAATGTCATCACAGCTCCGGCCACTCACAGCCCGCGAACCCGGAAGTAATGCCGGGGGAACATGTCAGCCCCCTCAGTGGTGACCGGGCGCAACTGCGGGGGCTTCGTTCTAAAGTAAGTATTTCATAATGAGCTAGTATGCGATGCATACTAGCTCATTATGCTTTTGTCTTACAGGTTTTCTTTGTTTGTTTTTTTGGACAGGGTTTACAACCATTTTAAGGTGTCGGCATACCAAGACATTTTGGACAATTTTATGCTCCCAACTTTGTGGAAACAGTTTGGGGATGGCCCCTTCCTGTTCCAATGTGACTGCTCACCAGTGCACAAAGCAAGGTCCATAAAGACATGGATGAGCGAGTTTGGGGTTGAGGAACTTTACTGGCCTGCACAGAGTCCTAGAGTCCTACAGCATGGGTGCTCAACCTGTGGCCCTCCAGCTGTTGCCAAGTGCCATCATGCCTCTGCCTCTGGGAGTCATGCTTGTACCTGTCAGGCTTGCAATGCCTCATGGGACTTGTAGTTTCTGCAACAGCTGGAGGGCCACAGATTGAGCACCCATGGAATACAGCATATGTTTTATATCTTGAAAACAACTTGTTTTTTCATTTCAAATATCTTATTTTAGTAGAGAGGATTTTGGGATTATTTCCCAGATACTTACATCATTTATCCTAACCAAACCTAAGGAATAAAAATATAACAGTAGCCTCCTTTCTTGTGGATGCCATGGGAGTGGAAGTAAACTGCCAATTCTTCCAAAAGTATTAACACATATTCAGCTGAAAGAAATAGTCATGGGAAATAAAATTCTTATTTTTGCAATGATTTTTTTCATGAATTACTTTGCATACTCACAATGGGGTTGATTTACTAAAACCGGAAAGCACAAAATCTGTTGCAACTGTGCATAGTAGCCAATCAGCTTCTAAATTCAGCTTGTTCAAATTCTTGAAAAAAGAAAAAAAGCCAGCTTTCAGCAACTGCAGGGAGAGCCATACAAGGGATTTGTTACCTGCCTTGCACCTTCCCTGTCCACATCCAATTCATCCTGCTGTCTGGGCCTCCCTGCTGGCTTAGGTCCCGTACAGGAGGACCAGTGGTACCCTCTTATCCACTGCCCTGTTTCTATGCTTCCTGCAGGCAGGGCCAGTGCTACCTATAGGCAAGGTAGGCGCCGGCCTAGAGCAGTTGGGAGCACCACCTTCTGTGCCCCACAGCAGGAGGACCAGGGCAGCACACAGATAGCCGCTACTGCCCACGAACAGTTAGTCGGCTCCACACTCTAGGAGGCGGAGCAGTATACACGTCCCCCAGCTCCCAGAAACTGTCCCGCGGCTTAGTGTAGTCTGGCCGTCCCACCGCCTTGTAGATTATCGTGGCTATGGCATAGACCCCGGCACCGCCCAGCAGGAAGGACGTCCGGGTCTCCCGGTCCAGCTCCTGGTCATAGTGCATCACGCACCACTCGATGATAGAGCTGGCTCGGTGGGGGTAGATGTCCCTGTGAGCACTGAACGCGGGGCACTGGGAGACATGGTAGAGCATGTTTGCCACCCCCAGACCAGACCCCCATACAGCCCGCCGTCCTGGCCGCCCTGGGCAGCTGCTGGACCATGCTGTCCAGTTCAGTTTTGGGCACCAGTTCTCAAAAAGGATATCGGGGAACTGGAGAAAGTACAGAGAAGGGCAACCAAACTGATAAGAGGTATGGAGGAGATATGATCAACATGTACAAATATATAAGTGGTCCATATCGTGAACTTGGTGTTGAGTTATTCACTTTAAGGTCATCACAGAGGACAAGAGGGCACTCTTTACCTCTAGAGGAAAAAAGATTTCATCTCCAAATACGCAAAGGTTTCTTCACAGTAAGAGCCGTGAAAATGTGGAATAGACTCCCTCCAGAGGTGGTTCTGGCCAGCTCAGTAGATTGCTTTAAAAAAAGGTCTGGATTCTTTCCTAAATGTACATAATATAACAGATTACTAACATTTATAGGTAAAGTTGATCTAGGGAAAATCTGATTGTCTCTCGGGGGATCAGAAAATAATTGTTTCCTCTGCTGTAGCAAATTGGAGCATGCTCTGCTGGGGTTTTTCGCCATCCTCTGGATCAACTGTGGGTGAAGGATTGTGTATATGGGATTGTATTTTTTTTTTTTAACTAGATGGACTTGTGTCTTTTTTTCAACCTGACTAACTATGTAACTATGGTCCCGATCACAGCCCCCACGTCACTGCCCTGGCCGGACACCAGGCTTGTAGTCGGAGGAGCGGTTGGGGAAGCAGCGCTTGTTCTCCGTCTGATGAGGACTGTGTTACCTAATTTTCAGGGAAACAGGTTCTGTTTGGTAAAGAAATAAAGATTCATGAGTGTTCTTTTCTTGGCTGTACGTCTCTGAATAAAATTGAAGACGCTCTTAGTTCAGAAAAGTAATTTTAGCTTCCTGTTGCCAAAGGGTTTGAAATTTAAGCACTTGGCATTTTTATCCTCGCTTCCAAGAAAAGGATTTCTGTGTAGAGTAAATAGCCTCAATTATCTGTGTGATCTTTAGGCTGTCCTGCCTGCAGGTCTGTGCCCGGCTCCAGGATCTGTGAAAATGTACAAAAGCCGGGTGGCATTTCAGAGCTTTGTTTCAATTCTCTGTAGTGTCTCAAGTGTTGACACACACAGAAAAAAAAAAAAAGCATTGCATTCAGAAATCGCTACCAATTTGTGACTTCAGCGGAGATGAAAATGCCTTTCCTTGATTAAAATAAGGGAAAAAAAATATATAACTGAGTGTTTTGTAATTGGTGCGTTAGCAATACTTAAAGGCAATCTGTCCCCAATAAGAAGCACTTAGGCATGCAGTAGTTCACTAATTGAATAAGGTCTGTTAAGAAAACATTTATTTAATGCTGTGCTATGCCTACTTAAAAGAGTACCTAATAATTGGCATGCATAAAAAAAAAAAAACTGATGCTCCCATCAAAGATGTTCTTGATCTGCGGTTGCAAAGTGTAATGGGCCTCAACTGCAGTCCCAGACATCACCAAAGGACCCCGTGTAATATTCATTATATGTAATGCTACGGAAAACTGCTGAAGCATGGTGAGAAACCACCGACATGATGGGGTTGATTTACTAAAGGCAAATAGGCTGTGCACTTTGCAAAGTGCAGTTGCTTAGTAAATGAGGTAAAGCTTTACTTTGCAAAGAATACCCAATCACGTGAAGGGGGAAAAAAAAAACAAAAACATAATTTTGGCTTGCTTACAGGATTGGATGATGGAAGTCAGCAGAGCTTCCCCTCATTTACTAAGCTCGGGAGCAGCCGCACTTGCAGAGTGAACAGTCTAATTGCTCTTAGTAAATCAAGCCTAAAAGGCCCTCTGATTCCTCCTGTATTGAATTGTATTGTACTTGTACTGTCTGCCCTCATGTTGTAAAGCGCTGCGTAAACTGTCGGCGCTATATATATATATATAATCCTGTATAATAATAGTAATAAAAAACACAAAGGATCCTGCGAGCCACCACTGACCAAATGCCCAGTAAATATATACAGAAGGAAAGCTGCTAGCGTTGAACACCTCTCACAAATCGTGCAAGTATAAATGAATAAACATATACGCAGCGCTATAAATATGGTGAGTATCTCATTGTGTAAATCAAAAAAATATAAAATAAAAAGGTAATTAATCAATATATAATACAGCAGCTAAAATCAGAATATGATTAATAAATACGAAAATAGTGCTGTGCCAAATAATACGTATCCAATAATATGAACACCAAATGCATACATAAATAGCATAAACACACAAATAATGATCAATAAGTGAAGTGACCGTATAAAAATCAAGGGAGTGAAAAACTCAGATGCACAATAAATATATAGTGCTCATGTGAAAAAAACCATAAAATTCAAAAAAATTTGCAAAAAGTCCATAAAGTATATTGTGAAAAATCAAATATCAAATATCAAAGTGCTCATGTGCAGACAAAGTGTCCTGCTGTGCCTATAATAAATGCGCTGCGTAGTCCATGCAATTCAAAACAACTTGGTAGGTGATCCGATGTGCCAAGGTGTCCTCCCTTCAGTGATCCCCTAGGTAGTGAACGCTCACCTTGGAGCGTGTGACTTTGCAATTAAGCTCAGTCTAAACACGCATTTGAACCTCCTCTGGGCTCAGAAGGGAGAAACTGCATCCTGGGCTCCTCAGTGGAATACCTTGGCGGGGAGAGAATGAAGAAGGGTGACGGCACTGAGCAAGCGCTTGCTCAGCAGCAGCTGGCTTTCCTCCTCTCCTCTCCTGCCAGCTGCTGCAGACAGACAGGTGGATCTTTACGATGGAGAGCGGGGAAGGGGCCATGGAAGTGACCCCTTATATTGTATGCCAGTGTACTGTATATATGCCATTTACCAGCCCCTTCCTTTTCTGAATTAACACCGTGATTGGTACCGATCACTCACTGTGTTCATTCATACCTGAAGCATAGTAAACAGTGTTAGGTAAGGGTCTAGCCAGGCAACAATCAGAAGCATATCTGTTATCCAGGTAAGGGTTTAGGCAGGCTACAATCAGAAGCTTATCTGTTATCCAGGTGAGGGTCTAGGCAGGCTACAATCAGAAGCATATCTGTTATCCAGGTGAGGGTTTAGGCAGGCTACAGTCAGAAGCATATCTGTTATCCAGGTGAGGGTTTAGGCAGGCTACAATCAGAAGCATATCTGTTATCCAGGTAAGGGTCAGGGCAGGCGGCAGTCAGCAGCATAACCGTTATCGAGACAAGAGGCAGCAATTGGTAGAATAATCCATGTCCAGGAAGGGATCAGGCAAGAAGGTCAAACAACAGTAGCAACGCAAGACAAGGCTTGGCACAAATATTGGAGCCAGGAAGCTAAAGGGTGGTCTGCATAGGAGCGCATTTTACTCTCCTAACAGTAAAACAGAGAATTCATTGCAGAGGGAGGGGCAGCAATTCGTACTACAGATGTGGTTGAACTTGAAGATATGCTGTAGGAGACAGTCAAAAAGTGGGAACATGTAGCATGAAGCCGCTAGAGATGGCTGCCATTACAGTCCCTTTATAAAGTCAATACTCCCACTGCTGACTGCTGGGGTCCAAGGGCCACATGGCAAGCACCAAAAGGCCACATGTTTGGCCCCTTGGGACTAGCTCCCATAATATATGGCTACCAATCATTGAAGGTGTCAAGATCTTTTGTGTGGTAGACATGTAGTAAGAGAACCATCAAGGAGCAAACAGAAAGCAGAGCCTACATGGGTAATGAGATTATTTGGCCAACCCCATGGACAACATTACAAAACTGTTCATAAGAAGTGTTTAACCATTTTCCATCTGCTGGATTTCTTGTCTAGAGATGTGGTGGGTGCTTATGGGTAGCAGAGAGTTTAAAGCAACACAACTGTTCCTTTAAGAGACTGATAATCTAAAAACACCAGCAAAATCAGTAACATATTTAGGTCAAACTGTTGAAGTTCTGCAATAAACACTGTGACTACAGAAACAATTCAGGTTTAAAGTATTTTCTTAACACCTAGGGAGAATAAAAGAGCTTTGTTGTGTTCGAGTTTCCATTGAAGAGTTTTACCCTGCCTAGTGGTGCTCTACCGGGCAGACAAGCTTTACTTTTGGGCAAAACAGGTGTGTAGGCACTACAACCTTCCCACATAACACCTCTGCTCGGTGCTCAGACCTCGAGGCTGCCGACACCTCCAACGTACCAGAGTAAGGAAAGGGTTGATCGGCACTCAGGATGACACCCAAAAAATTGTATTCCTTAATTGAAAAGACATGTAAAACATTATAAAAACATCCTACGCATTTCGAATCTTGGGGCTTCCAGAAGATAGGCCTCCCAGTCTCTCCTGACCTCACTTGGTCCCTGCTGCAAGGGTGCAGCCTGTCCAGAGCCTATCTATCCCTACAAACACAGGATCATACTAAAAGCATATCTGTCACACGACCAAATGGGATCCAGAGTTGTGGTGTCTTTGGATGCCGCCAAGGCATTCGACTCCGTTGAGTGGACCTATTTATGGCAATGCCTAGCTAAATTCGGATTCGGACCGAAATTCATTAGATGGATCCAACTAATGTATCAAAATCCCAGTGCCAGGGTCTTGGTTAACGGGAGAGTCTCGGACGCCTTCCCCCTCTCAAGGGGGACGCGCCAGGGCTGCTCGCTATCTCCTCTACTTTATGCCCTCGCGGTGGAGCCCCTTGCGGCTTCACTGAGATCTCACCCGGGCATCATTAGTCTGCGAAGAGGCGAACTGGTGGAGACAATTAGTCTATACGCAGATGATATGCTGCTGTACTTATCAGATTCAGGCCCCTCTTTGAAAATAGCACTAGAGGCCATACAAACATTTGGGAAATATTCGGGTCCTAAAATAATTTGGGACAAATCCCAAATCCTCCCTATAGACATAGGTGCGCCCACGCAAAGCCAAGCTTCTTCCCCCCTTACGATAGTTAGTAGCATGAAATACTTGGGGATCAATGTCACCCGCACTCCCGCAGAATACACCAAACAGAATATAGAGCCTCTGCTCACAATTTTGAAAAATAAAACCCAGATCTGGGCTAAACTCCCCTTGGGGGTTATGGGACGTGTGAACCTTATCAAGATGGTTTTGCTCCCCAAGTTTCTTTATGTCTTTTGGCATGCCCCGATATACCTGCCACTCAGGATCTTTAAAACAATAGAAACAATTCTTAACTCATTTGTATGGGGAAGGTCTCGCCATAAACTATCTTGGCAAGTATTAAAAAACCCCACGGACCTAGGTGGCACAGCCTTACCTGATTTCGACCTATACTATTTGGCGGCGCAATTATCACACTTTTATTACATAGACAAATGCGACAAAGAACGTTATATGACCCTACTGTGTTCCCAATATACTCACCTTTACACCCACCCATTTCAAATCATCTTTAGAGACCCTGCAGATCCTCGGGTATTGGGGGGAGGCTGTCCAGGCCTAATATCCACCCATTGCAAAGTGTGGACAGTAATAAGACGCAGATTACATGCTCCTCATACACACTCACACACACCGCTTTGGGGCAACCCAGGATTGAAAGAACTTTTATCTCTGCCAGACCATGGAATATGGGTCGCTAGGGGGGTGATTATTCTCTCAGATGTTTACAGGGACAACGTATTGAAATCATTCCAGCAACTTAAGGATGAATTTAGTCTCCCTAACTCCATGCATTTCAGATACCTCCAGCTCTGCCATGCTCTCCAGGCCCAGTTCCACAATGACCCTCCCAATGTAGAACAATTGGATATTCTCAATATCATCAGGGGACAAGATTCCTCTAAACTTATCTCAATATTTTACACCTCTTTGCTTCGGCCTACGGCTGTGAAAATTGCTTATGGTCTGAGGGACCGATGGACTGGGGAGGTGGGGGAGCTGGAGGATGATGAATGGGAAGATGCATTGGATAATTGCAAAACCGTGTCCACCAGGCTCTCCGATCGCCTCACCCAACTTTACATTTTACATAGGTCATACTTGACCCCAGCCAGAATGATTAGATTCAAACCTAATCACAGTCCTCTTTGTCCTAGATGTGACAGCCCATCTAGCTCCTTTTTTCATCTCCTTTGGGCATGCCCAGTTATACATGATTACTGGTCTCACATAGTACGATTCATACATGATGAAATGGGGTCTCCTCTTAAACTATGCCCCAAGCAATGCATACTGGGAATATTCCCAGATCCAGATTCAGACAAATTCCATATCATCTTTCTCAAAGAAACATTGTTTATAGCTAGATTACTCATAGCTAGAAAATGGATGAGGATGGACCCACCAACACTCCAGGAATGGATAGCTGCCATTAACACTGTCTTACCATATAAGAAAGAAATATATGCCCATAGGGGCTGCCCATCTAAATATGGGAAAATATGGGATTCAGGGTTAAACAATGCAGCCACATGCAACACACTTATTGAATAGACTTCAGTAGGATAGCCCTTTATTATATGCACTGATGCGGTGATAAACCACCCCTCAACGCAAATGGTATACATGCGTCTAGCAACCACAAATAAATATCTGCATATGTTTTATTAACAGTGTCCATGTAGGTCGCGATAGATATGTTCTGTATTTTAAACAATGCTATGTAATCCCCTCTTATGTCAATGTGTTCTTTATTCTGTAAATGTGTACTCTTCGAAAATAAAAAACAACTCTTATTTGTAAAAAAAAAAAAAAAAAAAAAGCATATCTGACCCCACCAGAGGTCATCTTCCTGACTACATTTAGTAAAGAGCGCCTTTGTAACACGTATTGTGCTATAAAAATCACATCTGGTCCAAGTCCAAAATGGTTGCCAAAATCTCAATGGAGCCCAAAAATGTACAGGCTCTCCCAAGATGGCTCCTGGAGCCCATGGCAGAGGACACATTGCTCCTATGCTGGACTCTCTCTAGTGCCAATAGCAAATGGTGGTCAAATGACCGCTATGTTACTACTAAAAAGAAGGATCATTTCTTAGTTACTGTTAACACTTTTAGAGGAGCAGCGATTAGCAACTGCTGCCACTGCCCACCAAGCCTACTTACCTACATACAAAAAAATCTCAGGCTTTACAGTAATGCCGCGTACACACGATCAGACTTTCCAACAACAAAACCATGGAATTTTGTTCGAAGGTTGTTGGCTCCAACTTGTCTTGCACACACACGGTCACACAAATGTTGGCCAACAATCACGAACGTGGGAACACGGTGACATACAAGACATACGACGAGCCGAGAAAAAGGAAGTTCAATAGCCAGTGCGGCTCCTTCTGCTTGATTCCGAGTATGCGTGGAATTTTGTGCGTCGGAATTGTCTACATACGCTCGGAATTTACAACAACGGATTTTGTTGTCGGAAAATTTTAGACCCAGCTCTCAAATTTTTGTTGTCGAAAAATTCCGACAGCAAATGTCCGATGGAGCCTACACACGATCGGAGTTTCCGACAACAAGCTCCCATCAAACATTTGTTGTCAGAAATTCCGACTGTGTGTACGGGGCATAAGAATGGATCCAATGTGGCTCCTGGCAATCAAGGAATTTAAAGTGCAACTAAAGGCGAAAACTTTTTTTTTTTTTACGTTTTGGATAGAAGGGGGAGGGATTAGAACACCTTTTTATTGCTGTCTGTGCCCCTGTTAGGGGGATTGACCCTCTCTATTTCATCCTGTTTAACACTGTCAATGAAAAAATCCCAAATGTTGGGTTGACATTAGAACACTAATAGAGGGTACATTTTCCAGTGGGGACACTCACTTCCTGTTATGGGACAGAAAGTGAAGGGAAATCTCCCCAATGGTACACAGATGGGAAATCTATTGAATTTCTTCAAAAGAACATGTACCAAATGTGATAAATAAACCTTGATGCACACTTACATATTCATTTTTTTTTTGTTTTAGGTCAGATATCTGTGGAAGGATTTATTCGCTATCTAAATGGAGAAGAAAATGGAGTAGTACCGCCTGAGAAACTGGATTTAAATGAAGATATGTCTCAGCCCCTTTCCCATTATTTTATTAATTCCTCACATAATACCTACCTCACAGGTGAGAGAATGTTGTCTTTTTTTTCTATAGTATCTACATGTCATCTCTTTATTAGTTATTGGTAAATTCTAACCTGTCCAATAAATAATCTGCTCTATAAACATACAAGTTTGCATTGGGCAAGTTGTCATGATGGTCCCCATGGAGGAGGTCTCTGAACAAACAGTAGTGAATGGAAGCTTTACCTGTTTGTGTCCTGTTCTGCGAAAACAGCGAGACTTTAGCATGGTTTCACCTATAGCAGCCACCTTTCCCTTAAGGGTGTATGCCTATTGGTACTTGGATGTCCCAGGACATTAGACCTGGTGCTATATTCGCAGGACCGGGACACTCCAAGAAACCCAAGAGTTATAGAATGTTCACATACTGTGTAAGATGTCCTCCCAAGTTTGAATTGGGCAAGTTGCCATGATGGTCCTGGTGGAGGAAATCTCTGAAGAAACAGTAGTGAATGGAAGCTTTACCCGTTTGTGTCCTGTTCGGTGAAAACAGTGAGGCTTTAGCATGGTTTCACCTATAGCAGCCACCTTTCCCTTAATGTTGTATGCCTATTGGTACTTGGATGTCCCAGGACATGAGACCTGGTGCTATATTTGCAGGTCACGGACACTCCTCGAAAGCCAAGAGTTATAGAGTGTTCACATACTGTGTAAGATGTCCTCACAAGTTTGAATTGGGCAAGTTGCCATGATGGTCCCCGTGGAGGAAATCTCTGAAGAAGCAGTAGTGAATGGAAGCTTTACCCATTTGCGTCCTGTTCTGCGAAAAAAAAAAAAACAGGTTTTTGCATGGTTTCACCTATAGCAGCCACCTTTCCCTTAAGTTTGTATTCCTATTTGTACTTGGATGTTCCAGGACATGAGACCCGGTGCTATATTCGCAGGACTGGGACACTTCAAGAAATCCAAGAGTTATAGAATGTTCACATACTGTGTAAGATGTCTTCACTATACAGAATGCACAAGGAGTATGCGGGAGCAACCAGTACTAGTGACTGGCTGGGCGCCAAGCCGTGATCGGAACTGGCTAGCAGGAGGTAGAGTCTGGGCAGGTGGCAATTAGTAGAATATCTGTTATCCAAGCAAAGGGCAGGGTAGGAAGCCATCATAAGTATCGCATGTAACAAGGGGTCAAATTCTGTGTTACATTTATTCATAAGTTCATTCATATATTTACCCTTTCAGATATGTGGTCAGTAAATGCAATGATTAAAACACACAAAACAAGGAATGTAATAAAAGAGATTTACTTAGCTTTGATTAAAGATGTATTACAGATGCTACAATACAGGATAAATTCAGCATTCAATCCAGGGAACCCCTCAACTTCTGAATTTTCAGATAGTTCTGGAAGCAGACAGCCTGTTCAAGGTCTAGGCACATTCACGTCCTAGAAGAAGTTCTCTGCTGGTCTCTATTGTCTAAACTTTTAAAGGCCTGATGGAAGGCACGAAAAAGCTGGTTTAATCTGGTACTAACAAAAGACTGGCCATAATGGTCCAGAGACAATGTGACCCTCTGTGAGTGACCATCTGTGAGCTCAGAAACATACATTTTTACATATATAGAAATAATCGCCTTAAAACTATCATAGTTAATAACTCATAATTCCAAGTTCTTTGTAAATCAATTATGAATATAGACCCGTACAACATAGCACGACATAAAATCCAAACAAGGTGATCAATCCCTATATCCCAATCAAACAGACTTGGGGGTTCCAGTGTAAAAAAAAAAGTCAAATGTTTTATTGATCCATGTAGCACTCACCTCTGAAGGGGGCACTGTGAATGTGCCCAGGATCTCCCAAATAGTACAGGGGCTGCCAGTCATACAGTAAGATAGTATAAGGTGAAGAGCCGGCAACTTGTCTTCCCTATAAAGGATACAGTGTGCAAATTACAGCAGCTTACGCGTTTCGGGGAAAAAAAACCTTATTCATAGCCATTCAGTCATATCACTCATACAACCTCAGTCCCACGCATACTGACAATTAACATTTAGTCTAAGGGATGTCTTTTTAGAGTTTTTTGCTGCAAAACTTTAACATGAGAAGTTATATTATAAGCTTATAGGTACAATTTAATAATGAGAATTTACTACCTCAGTATCAGTTGTTTTTTGGTTTATATACATTATTTGTTTTAGGATCCTACTCCCCAGAACACCTACACACATATGGGCAATATACTGTATATTGGGACGCCTGCCTTTACACACACATGAACTTTAATGGCGCCCCAGTCTTAGTCCGTAGGGTTCAATATTGAGTTGGCCCACCCTTTGCAGCTATAACAGCTTCAACTCTTCTGGGAAGGCCGTCCACAAGGTTTAGGAGTGTGTCTATGGGAATGTTTGACCATTCTTCCAGAAGCGCATTTGTGAGGTCAGGCACTGATGTGGACGAGAAGGCCTGGCTCGCAGTCTCTGCTCTAATTTACCCTAATAGTGTTCTATTGGGTTGAGGTCAGGACTCTCCGCAAGGTTTAGGAGTGTGTCTATGGGAATGTTTGACCATTCTTCCAGAAGCACATCTGTGAGGTCAGACACTGATGTTGGACGAGAAGGCCTGGCTCATAGTCTCCACTCAAATTCATCCCAAAGGTGTTCTATTGGGTTGAGGTCAGGACTCTGTGCAGGCCAGTCAAGTTCCTCCACCCCAAACACGCTCATCCATGTCTTTATGGACCTTGCTTTGTGCACTGGTGCGCAGTCATGTTGGAACCATCTCCAAACTATTCCCATAAAGTTGGGAGCATGAAATTGTCCAAAATGTCTTGGTATGCTGACGCCTTAAGAGTTTCCTTCACTGGAACTAAGGGGCCAAGCCCAACCCCTGAAAAACAACCCCACACCATAATCCTCCCTCCACCAAATGATTTGGACCAGAGCACAAAGCAAGGTCCATAAAGACATGGATGAACGAGTTTGGGGTGGGGGAACTTGACTGGCCTGCACAGAGTCCTGACCTCAACCCAATAGAACACCTTTGGGATGAATTTGAGTGGAGACTATGAGCCTTCTCGTCCCACCTCAGTGCCTGACCTCACAGATGTGCTTCTGGTAGAATGGTCAAACATTCCCATAGACACATTCCTTGTGGACGGCCTTCCCAGAAGAGTTGAAGCTGTTATAACTGCAAAGGGTGGGCCAACTCAATATTGAACCCTACGGACTAAGACTGGGGTGCCATTAACCACTTCAGCCCCGGAAGGATTTACCCTTTTACTTTTTGCCATTCGGCACTGCATCGCTTTAACTGACAATTGCGTGGATCGTCCGGCGTTGCACCCAAACAAAATTTGACGTCCTTTTTTTCCCCCCACAAATAGAGCTTTCTTTTGGTGGTATTTGATCACCTCTGCGGTTTTTATTTTTTGCGCTATAAACAAAAACAGAGCGACAATTTTGAAAAAAAAAGCAATATTTTTTACGTTTTGCTATAATAAATATCCCCCAAAAATATATTAAAAAAAACAAATTTTTTCTTCAGTTTAGGCCGATATGTATTCTTCTACATATTTTTGGTTAAAAAAATCGCAATAAGCGTATATTGATTGGTTTGCGTAAAATTATAGTGTCTACAAAATAGGGGATAGTTTTATGGCAGTTTAATGGCGCTTTTTTAGTAGTATGGTATATATATATAGATATAGATATCTATATATATAGATATCTATATCTATATCTATCTATAAATATATATATATATATATATATATATATATATATATATATATATATATATATACACATACAAAATATATATATATATAGATATCTATATAGATATAGATATCTATATAGATATATATATAGATATATATATATATATATATATATATATATATATATATATATATATATATATATAATATTTTTTTTCTTTATACTTAAAGTATATGTGAACCCTCACCTAAGACAACCCATGCGGTTTAAAATAGAAATGAAAGGCAAAAAATGTGTGTATAGATATAAAAGAACATTGTAAATACCTTTTTTTCCTCTTTTATATAAGTGATCACATTCCCTCTGTTCTCAGCTGTGCAAGACACTTAGACCCCTTTCACACCGAGGGCGTTTTGCAGGCACTATAGCGTTAAAAATAGCGCCTGCAATCCGCCTTCAAACAGCTGCCCGAGGGCTTTCACACCGGAGCGCTGCGCTGGCAGGACGTCAGGAAAAGTCCTGCCAGCAGCTTCTTTGGAGCGGTGAAGGAGCGGTGTGTTTACTGCTCCTCCATTGAAATCAATGAGGCAGCGCTGGGATACCGCGGGCAAAACGCCGCTATTGCGGCGCATTGCGGGCGGTTTTAACCCTTTCTCGGCCGCTAGCGGGGGGGGGGGGGGTGTAAAAGCGCCCCGCTAGAGGCCGAAATGCGCAGCTAATCCGACGGTAAAACGCCGCTAAAAATAGCGGCGTTTTACCGCCGACGCTATGGGCGGCTCGGTGTGAAAGGGCTCTTAGAGAGCCGGAAGTGGATAAATAGCAGAACACTGGTCTTCCCACGGAATGGCTGTGCGGTCAGTTTTTAATAGGAAAGCAGAGGGACTGCAGGAAAACCAGGGATTTCACACAAAAGAAGCAATAAAAGTGAACTGGATACATTTTTATACAAGTACATGGTAAAGCAGGCATATATCAGGAATATGAAATGTCAGGTTAACATATTCTTTAAACAAAACAAAAAAGAACAAATACATACCATTAGCATGTGTCCTTTGAGTAACAGACCAGCAGTTGAAGCCGTGACGTTCATTAAAATGTATGTTTATTTATTAGACTCCAATCTTTCCGATTTGGCTCTTTAGAGTAATTACCATATGGATCACTTCACAGAACATGCTTCATTTTACTTAGCAAGCAAGCTAACAGAACCCGACAGTGTATAGAGTAATCTGTTCTTCTTCTCGCTGACATTCTAAAATGCCGTTTGTGGCCTGTCTGGAGCGCAGAATGTTGGGCAGGGCGCTCCCAAGTTATTCATGAAACATGCTTTACATGCAGCCGGCAGATCAGAGACAGCTGGGATGTAATGAATAGGTGTGAAACATGCATTTTAATTTTGTCAGAAATATCTTTTATTTTTTTTTATTTTTTTTTGTCCGTTCTTCCACAAATGCATGAGAATCATAATCATCTAAGATGAAATTATAGCTGGAAATGTGTGCACGGGTCACGGCAAACCTTTATTAAAAATGTGCACAGACCCATTCAGCATCTCTAATCCGGTCTGAAGAAGTAGAACAGAAGCTGTGTTGGTGAATTTATTTTGTGATGGACACAACTGAGTCCTAGATACAGTTTTGTTTTTTTATTATTATTATTTTTCTTATATGTTTATACACAGCTTATATTTCCTCTATTGCATTAAAATAAAGTACACTTCATATAAAGATTACTAGAGATGAGCAGACTTAAAAAAAAAAGTAAAAAAAATTGCAATCTAATTTTATGTCCTACATCTTCTTAAAGGATCATCCCTGTTCACACTGATAATAGATTAGCAGGGATCTACATTTTTTGCAGACTTTCTATTATATTTTTTGTTTATATACCAGGGCCACCAGTTTCGTACATTTAATAGATAGAGAGAGGTAATACTTTAAAAACAAAGAAAAAGCACAAAGAAAAAGCAACTTTCAAATGTATTTTGAAGGTTTTTGTTGTTGTTTAGTCGTTTAGTTGTGTCCGACTCTTCATGACCTCATGGACCATAGCGCGCCAGGCTGTCCTCCACTGCCTCCCGGAGCTTGCTTAACTTCATGTTCATTGTTTCAATGATGCTATCTATCCATCTTGGGTCATCCTCTTCTCCTTTTTCCTTCCATGTTTCCCAGCATCAGGGTCTTTTCCAATGAGTCCTCTCTTCGCATTAAAGTTTCAGCTTCAGGAGCTGTCCTTCCAGTGAATACTCAGGGCTGATCCCCTTCAGGATTGACTGGTTTGATCTTCTTGCCGTCCAAGGGACTTTCAAGAGTCTTCTCCAACACCATAGTTCAAAAGCATCAATTCTTTGGCGTTCAGCCTTCCCAACTTTCACAGCCATAGGTTACTACCGGGAATAGCTTTGATTATACGGCACTTTGTCGGTAGGGTGATGTCTCTGCTTTTTATAATGTTGTCTAGGTTTGCCATCGCTTTCCTCCAAAGAAGCAAGAGTCTCTTAATTTCATGGCTACAGTCACCGTCTGCCGTGATCTTGGAGCCTAGAAAGATACAATCTGTCACTGTTTCCATTTCTTCTTCTTCTATTTGCCAAGGAGTGATGAGACCTCTTGCCATGATCTTAGTTTTCTTAATGTTCAATTTCAGGCCAGCTTTTGCGCTCTCCTCTTTCACGTTCATTAAGAGACCCTTTAGTTCTTCTTCACTTTCTGCCATTAGTGTGGTATCGTCTGCATATCTCAGGTTGTTGATATTTCTCCCTGCGATCTTAATTCCGGCTTGTGATTCGTCGATCCTGGCGTTTCAGATGGTGGACTCTGCATATAAGTTAAATAAGTAGTGTGAAGGTTGAAGGGATGACCTTTTGGATTTGTACTGAACCCAAGGTCATCCCTAGTCCTAGTATAGTCAATGGTATCACAAGCCCCCCCGTCCCTTTGTGTGCCTGCAGTTGCAGGACACAAATTCGCTAGATTTACCTGACAATACGTGAATGAAACATTGTATTTTATTAGTCCTGATGATAATTAATAAGGGAAATATTTACAAAACCACAATACATTTCCTATTATAGAAAGCAGTGTACATCCGTCCACTCCTCCAAATCATTAGAAAATCGGACCTCTGCTTCCACTCATGTGCTAATGACACCCAACTCTACTTTCGCATCACCGATCAAAAAGACCACTACCAGCGACTAGAAAAATGCCTCACATTGATAGACGACTGGATGACTACGAGTTCCCTCAAACTCAATGGATCCAAAACAGAGCTTCTTCTCCTCCACGCAAACCGTAATACAAAAACTAAGAACCCTTTGACACCACCCACCATCCTTGGACAGAGCATCTCCCCAAGCACCAAAGCCAAAAGTCTCGGAGTCATCTTTGACTCAGAAATGACGATGGATGCATAAATAGGATCAGTAGTCAGTGGATCTCACCATCTCCTTCGCCTACTACGTACACTCATCCCCTTCATTCCAGAAGAAGACAAAGCAGCAGTAGCTGGAACAATCCTCAATTCCCGGCTCGACTACGCAAACTCCCTCTACATAGGACTACCTAAATTCCAGATTGCACGCCTACAAGTAGGGGTGCAACGGATCAAAAAACTCACGGTTCGGATCGTTCCTCGGATCAGGAGTCATGGTTCGGATCATTTTCGGATCAACAAAAAAAAAAATCCCCCCCACTGTAATATCCACAATCTCCCCCACTGTAATAATATATTAGCAGGGTATGGCAGGGTATTGCAGGGTATTGCATGGTATTGGCAGGGTATTGGTGGGTATATTGGCAGAGTATTGGCAGAGTATTGGCAGAGTATTGGCAGGGTATTGGCAGAGTATTGGAAGAGTATTGGCAGGGTATGGCAGAGTATTGGCAGAGTATTGGCAGAGTATTGGCAGGGTATTGGCAGAGTATTGGCAGGGTATGGCAGAGTATTGGCAGGGTATGGCAGAGTATTGGCAGGGTATGGCAGAGTATTGGCAGAATTTTGCAGAGTATTGGCAGGGTATGGAAGAGTATTGTCAGGGCATTGCAGAGTATTGTCAGGGCATTGCAGAGTATTGTCAGGGCATTGCAGAGTATTGTCAGGGCATTGCAGAGTATTGGCAGGGCATTGCAGAGTATTGGCACTGCTGCCATCCAAACTATCCCCTCCACTGTACAGATCAGTACACAGAGGGGAGAGAGGAACCGGCGTCATGACATGACGCCGGTTTGTTACAAGTGATCGCTCCGCCATTTTACGGAGCGATCACGTGGTAAACGGCCACCCGGTGTACCAAGATGGCCGCCGCTCCGGAGCTAGGCCGAAGCCGCGGCCTTTCCTATGGTCGAGGCCACAGAGCGCTCCGCGGATCGCGGGTGTCCCGATCCGCGGAGGTTGATCCGTACGGATCACGGATCAATGACGATCCGTTGCACCCCTACCTACAAGTCATCCAAAACACTACAGCAAGACTGGTAACAGGAAAAAAATCTATCTCCCCATCCCTGAGGAGCCTACATTGGCTAACCTTAAAAGACCGGATCACGTTCAAGACCCTCTGCCTCATCCATAAATGCACTCAAGGAAACGCTCCACAATACCTATGCGAGAAAATAAAACACTACACACCTAAGCGCAGTCTTCAATCACCTAACCAAAACCTCCTCCTCATTCCCAAGTCCCGCTACAAATCAAAAAGGAGAACAAAGATTTGCAGTCCAAAGACCACGGTTATGGAACGCTCTACCCGCCAACATCCGCATGGAAGAAAATCATCAGGCCTTCAGAAAAAAACTCAAGACCCATCTCTTCTAAGAAACAGGACTAACAGCACGGATCAAGCGCCATGAGGCGATTCAGTTCGCATTTGCAGCGCTATACAAATCCTTCATTCATTCATTCATTCATATCAGTGATGGCGAACCCTGGCACCCCAGATGTTTTGGAACTACATTTCCCATGATGTTCAACTACACTGCAGAGTGCATAAGCATCATGGGAAATGTAGTTCCAAAACATCTGGGATGCCAAGGTTCGCCATGACTGGTATAAATCATCTGATCCGATATAATGGGGGGTCTGAGTATCTGCATATTGGCCTTATCTGATCAGAGCTTGGTTTGTCTGATCCTGCCTGGATAGATCCCATACACAAGGGTTTTTCCCTGATTTCATTTAGGAATGTTCTTCTGATCCTTCTCAGCAATGTCCCCATAAGAAGTTTACCCATGGTGCCTCCCTACTATGATCAAATAATCATGACCCTTATCCTACAGCCTGGAGAAATCCTTGGCATTTGTTTTTCCCTATATTAGTTTAAATAGTTGCCCATTTGTCATGGATTCATTCATTTATTTAGGACCTTTGGACTGGACTTATATTTGGACAATTCCATTGAAAGGTATGTATTCACCAAGACCTAATAACTGTTTTGGACACCAAAGGGTTTATATAATACCCTAACACTGGATCAGCCTCTTCTCACTGGGTGCTTGGTAAAAATCAATGTGAAACCCATTAACTACCCTGTTTTATGGACTACTATGTAGTAGTTCAGGGGTCTCCAAACTTTCGAAACTAAGGGTCACTTTACTGTCAGAACTTAAAGGGGCTGTACTGTGGCCAGTGAGAAAAGAAAAAGTCCTGGCATTTGTGGGAGGAATAGTGCTCCATGTTTAGTATTAGAGGAAAAGTGGTATCCCATCATTGGTATCCATCGGAGTAATAGTGCTCCATCACTGGTGCCAGTGGAAGGAATAGTGCCCCATCATTGGTGTCATTGGGGGAAATAGTGCCCCATTGTTGGTATCAGTGGGATGAATATTGCCTCATAATGGGTGTCAGTGGGATGAATAGTGCCCCATTGTTGGTGTTAGTGGAAGGAATAGTGCCCCATCATTGGTGTAATTGGGAGAAATAGTGCCCCATTGTTAGTATCAGTGGGATGATTATTGCCCCATTATTGGTGTCAGTGGGATGAATAGTGCCACGTTGTTGGTGTTAGTGGAAGGAATAGTGCCCCATTGTTGGTGCCAGTGGGAGGAATAGTGCCCCATCGTTGGTATCAGTGGGATGAATATTGCCCCATCATTGGTGTCAGTGGGATAATATTGCCCTATCATTGGTGTCAGTGAGATGAATAGTGCCCCACTGTTGGTGTCAATGGAAGGAATAGTACTCCATCATTGGTGTAATTGGAAGAAATAGTGCCCCCATTGTTAGTATCAGTGGGATGATTATTGCCCCATCGTTGGTGTCAGTGGGATGAATAGTGCCCCGTTATTGGTGTTAGTGGAAGGAATAGTGCCCCATTGTTGGTGTCAGTGGGAGAAATAGGGCCCCATCATGGGTGTCAGTGGGATGAATATTGCCTCATCATGGGTGTCAGTGGGATGAATAGTGCCCCATTGTTGGTGTCAGTGTAAAGAACAGTGCCCCATTATTGGTGTAATTGGGAGAAATAGTGCCCCATTGTTAGTATCAGTGGGATGATTATTGCCCCATTGTTGGTGTCAGTGGGATGAATAGTGCCCCGTTATTGGTGTTAGTGGAAGGAATAGTGCCCCATTGTTGGTGCCAGTGGGAGGAATAGTGCCCCATCATTGGTGTCACTGGGAGAAATAGTGCCCCATCATTGGTGTCATTGGGAGAAATAGTGCCCCATCATTGGTGTCAGTGGGATATATATTGTCCTATCATTGGTGTCAGTGGGATGAATAGTGCCCCACTGTTGGTGTCAGTGGAAGGAATAGTGCCCCATCATTGGTGTAATTGGAAGAAATAGTGCCCCATTGTTAGTATCAGTGGGATGATTATTGCCCCATCGTTGGTGTCAGTGGGATGAATAGTGCCCCGTTATTGGTGTTAGTGGAAGGAATAGTGCCCCAATGTTGGTGTCAGTGGGAGAAATAGGGCCCCATCATTGGTGTCAGTCGAAGGAATAGTGCCCCATGTGTTGGTGTCACTGGAAGGAATAGTGCCCTAAGGGCCGGATAAAGGCAACAAAGCAAAAGGCTTAACTGAGCTCCCGGGCCACAGTTTGGAGACCAGTGTAGTAGCCCATAAAACAAGGTTGTTTGTGAACTTCACGCCAAAGGGTTTATTCACCAGTTGTATTCTTTTATTATTTGAAGGATCCAGTGGGCCAAACCATTATTCACCTTTCCAAGTAGAGGCTTTTAGGATGTGAGACATTATAAGGTCCAAACAGGGACCATATAATTTAATATCCTGATCTTATAAGATGAAGAATGCCAAGAGCATCTACCCAGATTCATTGGACTTTCACTTTCATTGATATGATAGGTGGTTCTTAGGTAAGGCCAAGATTATGTTTGAGTATCTTTCTGACCATGTTTCATGTTGCCCCCATACTTAAAAATATAATATACAATCCTGTTGCAGGTAAACAGCTCCCGTGCATGTCTTATATCTGCGTATTTTGCTTTTTTCCTGGAGTTCAGTTTCAACAGGTAACTTCACTTTTGTGGGAGAAAAAAGTAGCAAATAAAAAAAAAAAATAATATAGTGTATACAATTGTAATTGAATGTTATTAAAAATTACTTTTCCTTTCCAATCTTTCAAATCTCAGGCAATGTAATTTTCTGCAAAATGCAATGCAATATGGCAACCTGGATGCATTCTGTAGACAGATGGGGTATAGAATCCCCCCCAGAAATGTAATTTCCTGCTTGTGTGGCTCACTGTTTTTCCCACAAGTCTGCCCCAAGATACAGATTTTGGGCATCCCCTGTAAACGAAATTGCCATTTTTGGTGAGATATAGACATGCGCAATTCGTTTCGTTCTGAATTTTCGACAAAACCTGTTTGACGAATATTCGTAAATTTGAATATAGGAAAATTTGTAAATTCTAAAAAATTTGTGAATTCGTAAATTTGAAAAAAATTTGTAAATTCGAAAAAAGTCATAAATTTGAAAATTTGGACATTGGAAAAGTTATTATTAGTTATTATTTCAGATTTTCAAATTTTCAGGTTTTCGCATTTTAGAATTTAGAATTTAGGAATTTTTTTGAATTTACAAATTTTTTCGAATTTACGAATTTTTAGAATTTACAAATTTATGAATTTACGAATTGCGATCATAACGAATGACCTGAAAAACAGAAAAAATAGACAAAAAAACCCAGAATGAAACGAAAGCTAACAAACTTTTCGGCAGTACACTTGTCTAGTGAGATACTCTCAAAGGGAAATCACGTCTAAAAGGACACAAGACCCTTCCACTTCCCCCATTAGAACCCTGCAAGTGCAGCAGCTGATGGATAATTATAAAATCACTCCCAGCACTTACAGCTATCCCTTCAGAATAACAAAAGGTAGAAATCTGCAACAAAGTGATAAAATCCCTGCAATGTACATCGATCACCCAGAGGGGAATGTTCTTTTTCTCAACAAAAGTGGAGTTACTCTGTAAATTGTCTAGCCTGTGCTGGAAAATAGTGGTGTTTTCCACAGGGAAAAAGTATCATTGTACAGCCTTCAAGACAAACACAACGTTACAATAAGGAAATAATAATCTCCCGTAAAAAAAAAAAAGTTTATCTCCCAATCAATATATGAACAGGTGTTTTCTACTTTATGAGTTATTGCGAATCTGTGTTCTGCCCTTTTTTTTTGTTTACACATCCAATAAAAAAATTAAAGTGGAACAGATAATATTTCTAATCTAGAGTTCTATGTGATGCACAATAAAATAAACAAAGTTCATAACAGGATGCTTGGTCTACTTTAGAGAGGCCAACCAACTAACTAGATCAGGGGGTGCTCAACCTTTTGAAGAGTGAGGACCACGTAAAGCGGAGTTCCGCTGCCCACCCCACGAAAAAGTTAAAAACCAGCAGCTACAAATACTGTAGCTGCTGACTTTTAACATTAGGACACTTACCTGTAAAGGGATCCTGCGATGTCGGCACCCCAGCCGATTTTTGGATTGGCTCTCAGGGAGCTGCCGCCGCCATTTGTGGTAAGGGAAACTGGCAGTGAAGCCTTTTGGCTTTACAGCTAGTTCCCTACTGCGTATGCGCGAAGCGGTGGCGAAAGAGAGGGGGGGGGGGCGAACTTCCAAGGGACATTGCTGCATCACTGGCTCCCGGAAGTGGTAAGGGGTACCTGTCAAAAAGGTGCAGAGTGTGTCACTAGAGGAAGGGAGGAAGCAGATAAGCGGAGCTTCCACTTTTGGGTGGATCTCCACTTTAAGTGATTTGTTGCGGGCCACAATGAAATGAAATGGTTCTGAGTTTAGAATTTTTGAATAGCATAAGGAACATTTCTCCCCCTGCAGCCGCTGAGTGGCAGCAGGAGGGAGAGGAGGATCCAGCTTTTAGCGGTTGCAGGAGGAAAATGGGAAGGATCGGTTTCTGTATATGCGCCCCCTACCGTCCCTCCTGTCCCATTGTAAAACAGAATGTGACTGGGAGGCGCACGGGTCACCTGGAGCATTGGGTGGGGTCAGCATCGCGACCCCTGGCTCTACACCAGTGGTCGGGGGGTGTGGTAAAAATAGGTCTCAACTATGGAGGGTGATTACATGATCAGAAAACGACTCCTGGTCGATACTCTAAGACAGGCGTCTCAAACTGGCGGCCCTCAATTACAACCATGACTCCCACAGGCAGAGATGGGACTTGTAGTTTTGCAACAGCTGGAGGGCTGCCAGTTTGAGACCCCTGATTTAAGACCTGGACCAGCTTGGTCTCCACGCTGAGGGGTGCAATTAAGCACCTTCCAAGCACAAACACATATGCAGTGCTGTGAAAAATGTCTACTTCCATGATGCTGCATACATGTGTTAAGTTGTCCTCAGAAGTGCTGTCAAACACCAGAGCTTACTGGTTAAGAAAATTATTATATAGACTTTAAACATAGATGAAAAATATTGTACAAACATAAACTGCTTCTATCGACCTGTAACTCATGATAAATTAGCTAGACCAGCACTGGGATTTTTTATGACATAAATCCATTGGGCTGATATTTTTGAATGTAATAGTTGGCACAACTACCCTTTAAATATTGTAAGGCATCACTATTGTTTTATCTGTTGCCATGCAGTTTTGTTTTTTAGTGCTATTTTGTCCTGCTAATGTTTCTCTATAATTTTGTTGGATAATTAATTCTGGTCCAGTTCGGATCAGACAAGCACCGGAAATGGGCTTTGCACTATTAAAGGATATGTACATAAGTTTTAGAACTGCTGTGATTAAGGACATGTTAGAAACGAAGAAAAACGTATAATAACATAAGGAGAAATATAGGAAAATAACAAATCTGATTATTTTTGGAATGGTGATGAAGCCCATATAAAACTATTGTTGATTGTTTCCCCCTGCATTCTGGAGGCTTTCCAGAACATAGAGGGCTGGAAAGTCAAATAGGCAGCCTGAATATTTAGTGTGTTTTGGCCAATGCCTGGAGAGGTGTGCCCAGTAGTAGGGATGGGCATGTCACAAACCGCCTCATTTGTGACATGCCTACCAGGTGCAACTCAACGTTGGCAATGCTGCAGCGGCTGCACATGCAGCAGAGGGCCATCAGTGAGTACCTCTGCGAGTATGGCACCAGGACAGGGTCAAGGGAGCTTGGCTTCTTTTCGCCACGCCAGTGGCTACTGATCAAGGATGCACGCCTGTCCTGTCACCATTTGAGAAGGCCACAAGGATGGTGAGCAGCGACAATGCATGAATCAGTGACACTGTCCCTCTAGTCTTCCTGTTGGAGCACATGCTTCGTATAATAATGGACAGGGCACTTGAGGCAGAACAGCGGAAGGAAGAGGAGGACTTCCTTACCTCTCAAGGCCCCCTTTATCCAGATAGCATTCTTACAGGCCCGCCAAACAAACAGGAAAAAGAGGAGGAGGAGGAGGATTGTGTCAGCATGGATGTGGAGGATAACACTCAGCAGCAGTCTTCAAGGGATGGTTTTCAGTCCCCAGAAACCCAAGGAGTTGTACATGGCTGGGAGGAGGTTGTTACGGATCATGTGATCCTTAGTGACCCAGAGGACTCAGAATCTAATGCCTCTGCACACTTACGCTGCATGGCCTCCCTGATTCTGCAAAGCCTGTGAAAGGACCCTAGGATTCGTGGTATCAAGGAGAGGGATCATTACAGGCTGGCAACCCTTCTTGATCCATGTTACAAGGGTAAGGTTGCAGAACTCATCCTGCCTTCGTAGAGGGAGCAGTGGATGAAACATCTTCAGGAGGCCTTGAAGAAAGGTTTGTGCAATGCATTTCCAGACCCTGGGAGGTTACAATTTCCTGGTGCTGGACAATGTGTTGCTGAGGCTTCAATCAGTCAGAGGAAGAGCGGTGGAGAAGGTGGCCGGCTGACCGATGCCTTTAAACAATTTTCAGTCCTCAGTGCCAAGGTCTGGTCAGTTCAAGCAACCATCGCCAGCGTCTGCATTACATGGTGCAGGAATATCTAGGGGCAAGAGCAGACTTGGAGACCTTTCCAACAGACCATCCACTGGGTTACTGGGTCTTGAGGATGGACCACTGGCCAGAACTTGCTCAATATGCAGTTGAGCTACTGGCCTGTCCTGCATCCAGCGTTCTTTCTGAGCGCACATTCAGTGCTGCTGGAGGGTTTGTAACAGATCATAGAGTGCACCTGTCCACAGACTCCATTGATAGGCTCACATTCATAAAAATGAATCAGTCTTGGATCAGCAGCTTTTAAGCACCTGATACTAATGCAACTGATTTAATTTTCTATGGACGTGGGGTCCCTTGAAGACTGCCTATGCTGAATGACTATCCTATTCCTCCTCAATCTTGATGATGCTAGCTTCCAACAATATTTTTGGTTTAGGGCACCACTACCCAAGGCCCATTTTTTCTGCTCCTTTTTAACAGGGGTATGTAATAACAATTACTGATCTAATATTTCACAGCAGGGCCCGTTCCTATGCCCAATAAGAGTATCTGTGAGGGGTTACAGTGTTGTGGCACCACCACCACCAACCAAGGCCCCATTTTTCTGCCCCTGTGTAACAGGGGCATGTAATTAAAATTTTTGATATAGTATTTCATAGCAGGGCCTGCTCCTGCGCTCACCAAGAGTAACTGTGAGGGCTTACAGTGTTCTGGTACCACCACCACCACCAAAGGCCAAATTTTTCTTCCCCTGTTTAACAGGGGCATGTAATAAAAAATTTTGATATAGTATTTCACAGCAGGGCCCGTTCCTGCACTCACCAAGAGTAACTGAGAGGGCTTACAGTGTTCTGGTACCACCAACACCTAAGGCCCAATTTCCTGCAGAGTATATAGGGCAGGCTGTATAGTATATATACTGCTGTTCAGAGTATATAGTGCCAGGACCCGAAAATACATTACAGCCGTGAGTAGTTTTAAATGACATTTTTTCCTTTAGAAATGTCATTTTGCTGTGGTATTGTTCTAAACACGGGAAAAATGTGCTACTTTACAGGCATATTAAGGACACCCCCCAGGATATTTAAAGGAATATTTCATTTTTATTCATTCACTTTAAGCATTATTAAAATCACTGCTCCCGAAAAAATGTCTGTTTTTAAAACTTTTTTTTTCATTGATATTTTTTTTGCATTGATATTGATATTGCATTGATCACCTGGGGGCAGGACCCGGGTCCCCAAACACATTTTATGGCAATAACTTGCATATAAGCCTTTAAAATTAGCACTTTTGATTTTTCACGTACGTGTCCCATAGACTTTAACGGTGTTCGCGTGTTCGAACAAATTTTTTGCCTGTTTGCATGTTCTGCTGCGAACCGAACTGGAGGGTGTTCGGCTCATCCCTATCCAGTAGGTGACTGCAGGGGAACATAAATAATCTGGGGTCTGCAGTAGCCCAAGTCTAGTGATGCTGGAGAACTTTTCAGCCTCAGAGGCTGCTGCCCCTTTGAGGCAGTCCTGTTGGATTTGGCAGATGTTCATTGAGGTCCCTGCTGTTACAGAGCTAAAGGCCTATTCCTAATTTCACCTGGAGCTAGGGATTTGGTCAGAAGAACTGACTGAGGAATGCCTGGTGGAAGCTGGGAGGTGTACAGCTGCCCTGGTATATCATGAGTACTGACCCAAGCTCAAGATTTAATGACTGTCTGCTGTCCTACTTCTGGGGTACCAGCTGTAGCTCATTCTGAGACTGCTCCTACTTGGTCTTAGCTCTGATATTTCCCCTGTCACGTCTACCCCAACACAGATGGTCAGACACTATAGCTGGCTACTGTGTTCTTCACCCTTAGCAGCCCCCTTTCCCATAAGGCAAGCAGGCCTATCGGTACCCGGTTGCCCCCAGGACACAATGCTATAGTGCCTGGCCACCACATCAGGGCAGATGCGAACTGAGCAAAGCAAACAAATACTTGCGGTTAGCAGACGGATAGTGTGGTCCTATGACAGTCCAAGTAAAAGGCAGGCTGAGTTCAGGGAATGGTCCAAAATCCAGTCCAAAGTCATACACAGGGAAATCCAAACAAGCAGAGCAAGGCAGACAGACAGGGGGCTTGATCAGGATTAACACACGTATCGCTCTCTATCACAAGCATCCAAGTGAGGGTTTAGCTGGCTTATAACAGGTTTGAGTTTCCACCCAGAGACTGACCACATCAATCAGCCTGCAGGTGGACAAAGACAGGGAGGATGCCACAGCCAAAACCCAGATGCTGGAATGAGGAGCAGGAGCACTAGACGCTCCTTTGTTTCTGGCTTAAAGACTGTTTAAAGAAGTTTAGCCTAGTGAAGTGTGGCCTCCAATGCCGCTGCAGATACGAGTTCTATAAGCAATAAATAAAATAAAAAAATTATCCCCAAGACTGTTTAAAAGAGCTAGAGTGAATGGACTGTAGCCTCTGGAAAGAACCAGTTAAAATCAGTAGTCCCAATGGGGGTACCGCTACATTAACATTACCTGCAAGTGACGTTTGTATCTAGATGGAACCCATTATGCCCAATGTTATAAATTGCATGTTGTATGTAAAAAATAAATACAAATTTAATATTAAAAAAGGACATGTAGTCTGAGATGTGTAAGTAGGTTTTTCTTATTGGTCATTTCACATTAGTCCCTGCCCCCAAGGAGCTTACAATCTAAGGTCCTTATCTCACATGCATATACTAAAGCCAATTTAGATATGCGCTAATTAACCTACCAGCATGTCTTTTGGACTACGTTTCTAAAAACAATGTAGTCATTATTGTCATTAATATTCTGTATTTTTCTTGATGTGTTACAGCGGGGCAGCTGGCTGGGAACTCCTCAGTAGAGATGTATCGTCAAGTGCTTCTGGCTGGTTGCCGCTGTGTTGAACTGGACTGCTGGAAGGGCAGAACCGCAGACGAGGAGCCAGTCATTACTCATGGCTTCACCATGACTACTGAAATATTATTTAAGGTATAACACATTGTCATTATTATACAGGATTTACATATCACCACCAGTTTGTGTAGCGCTTTATCAGCTCAGCAGTTATCTGGACAAGCTATGCTTTCCAGTATTATGTATAGAATCCATGACCTTTGAAGCATGATTGAGTTCATAAACAGTGACATTATCCTTATCACAATAACAGAACCGGGATTTGGATGATCATTATATATTTCACATATGAAAATCAAAGTTCACTGGATCATTAAAGACAATCTTTTTTGTTTTGTTTTGTTTTTTAATCCAAAGATTTTGATCCAAGGGTTTTGTAAATGTTTAGGTAAAGGTTTATCTAAAAGGGAGGGGTAACTTGTAACATGGTTGACTTAATATGGCCTATTTTTTTTTTATCTAATGCCGCGTACACACGGTCGGACTTTTCGTCTACAAAAGTCAGACAGCCTGTCCGACAGACTTCCGGCAGACTTTCGGCGGACTTGCGGCGGACTTGCGGCATACTTTCTAACGAACGGACTTGCCTACACACGACCACACAAAAGTCCGACGGATTCGTACGTGATGACGTACACCGGACTAAAATAAGGAAGTTCATAGCCAGTAGCCAATAGGTGCCCTAGCGTGGCTTTTTGTCCGTCGGACTAGCACACAGACGAGCGGATTTCGGGGTCCGTCGTAGTTACGACGTAAAGATTTGAAGCATGTTTCAAATCTAAAGTACGTCGGATTTGAGGCTAAAAAAGTACGTTGAAAGTCCGGAGAAGCCCACACACGATCGGATTACCAGCCAGCTTTAGTCCGTCAGCGTCCGTTGGACTTTTGTAGACGAAAAGTCCGACCGTGTGTACGCGGCATTAGGGTTTGGTAGGATTATCCCACTTGAATCTTTTGAGCACTGTAGCTGCTCCCAATCTAGGTGGCATCCATAATAGTTCCCTAAATAGTGTGTTGATGGCTCTAAATATCCTTAGTGCAAATAATAACTGATGAATTATGAAGAAAGTAAAGTAATTGCGGCGTTAAAATTATTTTTGGCAAATTTGCCCTACCCATCCGAAAAAGAGGACGTTTTTGCCATACCTTTGTTTTGTCTTGAAACCTCATTAGAAGATACACCACAATCTAGGATAAGCAGCACCACCTTTGACTTGTTAAATAAGAGGCCCCAAGTGGCTGCCAGAAACCGTAAAGACTTACATCACTTCCTGAAAAGAAGAGGTAGCGTCACCCAGCAGAACGGTGTCATTTCATAGGCAACCTTTATGCCGCGTCCACACGGGCGGAATGTCGGACAGAAAAAGTCAGACGGAGTCGTTTCATCGGATAATCCGCTCGTGTGTAGGCCTCATCGGACCTCTTTTTCCGAAAATTCTGACTGACCTAAAACAACGCATGCTCTGAAGCAAGTAAGAGATGGAAGCTATTGGCTACTGGCTATTGAAAGTCCTTTTTCTAGTCCCGTCGTACGTGCTGTACGTCACCCCGTTCTGGACGGTCGGACTTTGGTCGGACTTTAGTTTGACCGTGTGTAGGCAAGACCGCTTGAATGGAATTCCGTCGGAGAAACCTTCGGAGTTTAGTCAGACGGCAAAACCGGTCGTGTGTACGCGGCATAAGGGTTAAGTGGACACTTGCACTGCTGACGATGGAAGTGAACCACTGTGAGCATTGCACCAAACCCTAACCCTCTGTGCTAAATCTAAGCTTCATCCTAAACCTAATCTCAGCTATACTGTAAATCAGTCAATAGCATTTTCTGCTGATAGCTCAGTGCTGAGCACAGAACTATAGACAAAAGCCTAAGGGTTGAGTGTGATGGCGCCCAGCAGGACAGGGTATACAGATGTGGGTAGTTGGGGGTATTCTATTTTAGAAGCTATTTCAGGGTTGATGTTTGGTTTGGTTCAGGGATTGGGTTGGATTCATTTCAGTTCTAGGGTTAGGTTTTAGGAGTTATGTTGCCTACTTGGGTACCAGTTTAGAGGTTTGACTTAGGGTAGGGGTCAAGGGTTAGGTATTAGGGTTAGGGTAAGGGTTAAATGTTTAGCTAAAGGTTAAGCATTAAGGTAGAGACCAGGAGATAAGTGGTGGTTAAATAGGTGGTGTGAAGACACAGTTATAGGTGTTAAGTAAGGATGAGCTTGGGTTCGGTCCAAACTTTCTAGTTAGCTGTCATTGCTGGGCCAATGAGCTGAGATCCCCTGTCCCACAGCTACATGTATCTGAAGTGTAGAGGGTGGCTTGTGACATGGTTGACCTAATAGGGCCATATTAGGTCAATGACGATGATCTAATAGAGTCATGTGACCACATTAGATCAATGATGTCACAAGCATCCTCTCCCCTGTGTGTTTCGTCAGCTCTAGGGTGGAGAATCTTGGTCCAGCAATGACTGCTAACTTCCAGGTTTAGACAAACATGAGTTCAGAGTGAACCCAAGCCCATCACTAATGTTAAGGACTTAGTCTAGGGGAAAATTTGAGATTTTGTGGCAGTTGGGAGAGTTTTTGATTTTTTTTTTTCTTATACTCAATGTTGAGAGCTCCACAACAAAATATGAGCTTTCTGACTCCTTAGTTATAGTGCAACCCTAACGCTCTACTCTACCATAACTATGTAACCCTCCTATTTGGCATCACCCAAATCTGCGTAAAAACAATGCATTTACACCTGAGCAAAGCGATTTTCATTTTTTTTAGCATGTGTATACAAGCATTTTAGAAGGTTATTACAAGCACTTTACATGTGTATTCAAGCTTTGGGTGTTTCTTGTTAAAGTCCATGGAAAGCATTAGGGGGAAGAGACCAGTTCTTACAGGCTCACAATTGCCTGAAATACACCCGGAAAAAACGCCCTAGATCACTTGATTTGAGCCTTTTCCGGTGTTCGAATAGGGCCAAAAAACAAAAAACATATGTGCCTCAAAAGTAGCACAGATAGCTTTTGGAGCTTCAAGCTTTGAGCTACAGGTGTCTGAGTGAACAGTCACCATTGTAATATATGGCATTTTGGATATTGAGCATTTTGGACCTTCAAGGCCTAAGAGGTTTTGGAGAGTAAGTGAAAAACCTCAACAATCACAATCTTGCTGTTGACCAGGCAGGCTTACCATTTGCTTTGTTAAACATTTTTCACACATGTACCAGTATTCTGAGCTACTTGGGTTTCTTCATGCATAACTTGCACTGGGAGCCATTGGTTTTTGAAGACCAATCAGCACTCCCTATCACAAAGCAGGGTTTCTCACCAAGTGTTCCATGGAACTCTAGGGTTCCTCCAGAGGTTGCTAGGGGTTCCTTGAGAAGTGAGCAATTTCTGTTTCCAGATAAGTTCCCACTGACACCATTGATCTTTTTAGCAATCTGTAGGGGGGTAACTATTCCTAATGACCACAAGCGTAAGGAGCATTTTTCCCACTGACCATCACACTAAAGTATCATGAGTTGTAGCTATAGTAATTCTAGTAGGGGTTCCCTGGGACCAGAACATTATTTCAAGGGTTCCTCTGTATTGAAAAGGTTGAGAGAGGCTGTGCTAGAGGCTTTGCGACTGCAGGGCTGATAATGGGATCTGGCCATCAGAGGTCCCAACAGGCAGCAGAGGAAATTGAGTTATTCAACATCCCTGAATCATCAGACGTCTTTAGAAATAAAATCAAGCTTTACAGATGCATTTCAAAAAGCTCTGAATCACAGATTGTAGCGTCTTGTGTGACTGAAGCTGTGGCAAGCAGAAGATTTTCGGTATAGCAGAACACTAAAAAAAAAAGAATACCTCCTGGAACCAGAGAGAGGACATCAGTCGCTAATACGGAACAAGATATGTAAAGTTTAAACTTCATTTCCTTGCTTTCAAATTCAGAAGTAATTGGAATCTTAAGAAGCAGCCCAGAGATTGACTGATTGGTCATGCACACTTCTACTTGTGTCATTTATTAAACTCTGTCCAGGAGGAATAAGCAGCGCTTAGTGCCTTTATTAGAGATGATTGAGATATCCTTCTTGTACTCTGAATTATGTTGGTTGATTCATACAGCATTTATCTTTTGTGATTGTCTATTCCTAATATTTTCCCCCTAAATTTATCATTTAACCCCTTCCTGCCCCCTCCCAGCTGCCCCTTTACCCCGGGTCCTAATGTCGGGAGGTGGAGAGGATTTCTCGATCACTGTGATTGGATATCACAGTGGTCACATGATTGGGAGCCCATCCCACTGGCTCTCGATCATAATCAGAGATATCCTTGACAGCTCAGTCACTGTGCTGGGAGTGCGCTCTCAGCACAGAAACTTCAGCCATCATGTCCAAGGGTTCATTCATCATGCATCCATATGTGTGGCTTGTGGGTGTTTAGATGGCTCCTACCTTAATACACACAGTCGTTTAAAGTGGTTGTAAACCCTTACTAAGTGAAGTTAAGTTGTAAACCCTTACCAAGTGAAGTGACTGGCCTCAGTTGATGAAACAAATCCTCCTACATAAGTTGTACCTCTTTACCTGTAGCCCTCTCTTCTCTACATCCTCCTAAAGCACACACTTTACACAGCACTCCTTAGCTGCAGAAGGCAGGGGACAGGTATCCGATGTCACACTTTGCACAGCATAGAGCAGAGAGGTGAGTGTAATCTGAGACCTGAGTGGAGGGAATGGGCACACTCTCCTCTACACAATCATATAGGGAAACATGCACAGCTGAGGTTGCCAGTCATCTGCTGTGTGCTGGATGGGAGCGGGGTTGTCTGCCGGGATTCTGTGGTGTTGGCATAGAGGCATAGACTGTTAGGAGTGACTCAAGCAGATTGCAGGAGAGGAATGGAGAGGAGACAGAAATCTCATTAGGTGCAGCAAGTACACACTGTAGAAGGATACGCTTTGTTCATTTTTCATTTTAGAGGTTTACAATTACTTTAAAGCGGTAGTAAAGCCGGCTTGGTGGTTTTTACCTACAAGTAAGCTATAATAAGGCTCAAGCATAGGTAAAATGAATATTCCCTGAACGTGCACCGTTTAGATGATATTCACCCTGGATACAGTCAATTACGTCACCGGCGCATGCGCTCTGAAGGTCTGGACCTTCATAGCTCCGTGCCAGAACTGAGGGCTCCTCCCACGCGCATGTGCGGGAGTGACGTCATCGTGGCTCCGGCCACTCACATAGCCGGAGGGCGGAAACACGGAAGAAGGACCCGGGGGGAAGACGTCAGCCCTCTCAGAGGTGACAGTGCGCATGTCAGTAAATAATAAGTTCAGCTATGCGATTTGGGGTTCAGCCCAGATGCAGACCTTTGCTGGTAATGCACCTTAATGTGTGCTATATCGCACATTAACATGTATTTCAGTAAGGCAACCCATAACTGATTGGGCTGCCAATGCACCTTTTAACTCGCATACATTCTTTTCTTGACCAGAAGCAATATTATTCATTCTGTTCAGCCAGTCCTTTGACTCATGCACCACTGATGCATAGTCAGTTGGGTGCTATCATTATTTATCACCATAGCTTTGCAGCTTCCTGTGTCTAGTGCCTTCACATTGCATTATACTGTATGTGTATAATGTGGTGGCTGCTTTCCCTTTCTTTTTTTTCACCAGGATGTAGTGCATTGGCATGGAACAATATAGTCTAGATCGGGAACGACTACGGTGGCTACATTACACATGAAGTGAGACCATGTAGCCCCCCTAAACAAGGCAATGAGATGAGGAGAATTTTTACATACCGTATATTTTTATTCATATAAAGTCCCACATTGCCGTTTTTAGACATCATTTATGAAAGTTTGGGTTTAAAAATTCGATTTTTTTTTTTTATTGGGTTTAGTGGCGCCTGGATGCAGCACCACCACAAGGGAGGACTTTACATTTTTCAGGAGTTGGGCTTTAAGGAACATGTCTCATTCTGAAACTGTGTGTTTCTATGTGAATTAGGAAATGTTGTGAGTTATTATCTATTATACTTGCAGGAAAGTATTTTTAACCATGACTTTTATTTGCAGGAAGTTATAGAAGCTATCGCAGAGTGTGCGTTTAAGACCTCGCCATTCCCAATTCTGCTCTCTTTTGAAAATCATGTGGACTCGTAAGTAGTAAGATTTGTTTTAGATTCTATTCAGATTGATATATATCTAAGTCTATAAATCTTGAGTATAAAAAATGTAATATAATATATTATATGTATGCAAATAGGCCCCCGCAGCTAAGCTTAGCTGGGACCACAGTGTCTCCTCCCAGGCTTCAGCCCCAGGGGGCATAGTCCCTGAACAGGGGGTCTCTTCCTGCAGAACTGGACCCAGGAACACTGCCCCTGCTGCTCAGGCCTCAGACTATTAATGGGCCCTCTCACCACCATCTGGGCATCTGGAGATCCAGCCACCCGGAGATTGGCTGGAGTTCCATAAATAATCAGGCTGTAGACCAGTGGCGGCCCATCCATTAGGGAAGCCGCCCCCTTAAAACATGCGCCCGGCCCCTAATCTACATGCAGAGTGTAGGAAGCATAGATTGCGATGGGTTTTTTTTGGGGTTTTTTTTTTAGAAGCACATGATTAGAGTCTAAGGCTCTAATTGGCTGCTAAAAGGGTGAGCTCTGCGCCCTGAGCACACCTAGTGGTGTGACATTAGCGAATTAATATTCGCTAATGTCTTCCTGTTTCTCCTCCCAGCCAATCATGACGCAGGTCCTGAGTCCCGATTTTCCGGGAGTCCTAATTCCTGATTGGCTGGGAGGAGAAGCGACCGACAGGACTCAGGGGGAGATGCAGGGGGAGAAGCCAGCACCTGGATGGGGTAAATGCAGGGGCTGGCGGGCGATGGGCAATCGATTGAGCGCCGGGGGGGGGGGGGCGGCGAGCGCCAGGGTGGGTGGGTTATTTGTTTGGCTGGCTGGTCGGTGGGGTGGCTGGCTGGTTGGCTGGAGGGCCACAGCCCCCCCCCAAGAAAGTTGAGCACCAGCCGCAACTGCTGTAGACTCTGTCCTTCCCCCCACTATTTTCTAGAAATCTCTGGAAGACAAGAGGAAGTAACAGAGCAGCAGCCTGTAAAACACTGAGCAGCCCTAAGTACTCCACCCTTGCTTCTCTGATTACAGTGGAGCTAAACTAATTTTGCCTAGCAGCCTACTCTAAACAAGGAGGGTCCTACACTTATAATGGCATCCAGGGTAGGCAAAGTATTTGAGTCAGTGTTGAGGATGGGCCAAATGTCTCATTGGTGTGCTTGTTAGACCCTGTGTGCTCCTAAATGAACACCAGCTAATCTGTCTACATCCCAAGCTATTTGTCACGTACCTGGTAGGTGGAGCCCGAATTGCAGAGAACGGCCTCTCGTATGCCTCTGACTTAAGAACCCCTGAAGGTGTGAACAGGGACTCGAAAGTACAGAGGGGCACAAGTGCCTGACTGGAACACTGAAGTAGAAGGCAGGATCCTGTAGTCAGCAGGGAGGTGCACTGTAGTCCTGTAGCAGGTTGCAGACAGCAGGGAGGTGCACTGTAGTACTGTAGCAGGATGCAGGTAGCAGGGAGGTGCACTGTAGTCCTGTAGCAGGTTGCAGACAGCAGGGAGGTGCACTGTAGTCCTGTAGCAGGTTGCAGACAGCAGGGAGGTGCACTGTAGTCCTGTAGCAGGTTGCAGACAGCAGGGAGGTACACTGTAGTCCTGTAGCAGGTTGCAGACAGCAGGGAGGTGCACTGTAGTACTGTAGCAGGATGCAGATAGCAGGGAGGTGCACTGTAGTCCTGTAGCAGGTTGCAGACAGCAGAGAGGTGTAGACAAGCCGGGTCAAGGTACTGGCGGGCAGATCAGGTACAGAAGGGCAAACCAAGAGAATAGTCAGAGTCCAAGCCAAGATCGGGGCGGGCAGCAAGCAGGTAAGTCAGGAACAAGCCAAGTAAGTACTGGATACAGGAAAACTGGTAACAAGGTAGCAGGGGTCTCAGGAAACGCTGTAGGCCGGACAGCAAGGCAGCATTGAAACAGTCTTCTTTAAATAGCCTATCTTTGGCGCCAAGTGGCGCTATTGCGCATGCGCGTACGTTTGTTAGCACTATTAGCGCTATTGGCGCTATTGCGCGTGCGCGAGCGCCGGATGGCGCTTCTATGCACAGGCATTCGTTTAACCCTCAATCTGCTGGGAAAACTGCAAGAGGGCTTTTCCTGACACTATTACAAATGAGTAAAAGTCTCACTTAGCCTTTTGGAAACAAGATGTGTGTACTTCAAACTTCAAAATCCAAAAAAAAAGGATGCCCTGCGTATGCGCAGATGTGCCACAGGTCTCTGCCAAGTCCTAAAGATCTGGAGACCTGCTACAATAAAATGAATGGGCTGTTCTACACGCAAAGTGTGGAAACGAGAGTCACATCTGTGTGAACCTAGCCTAAGGTTTTAAAATGTATCCTTCTGAAACATACAGCCCTGCATCGCAGACAGGAAAATATTTCTCATGGTCTATCACAGTGGTCTCCAAACTGCAGCCCGCAGGCCGGATGTGGCCCTTTGCTTACCTTTAGCCGGCCCTTGGGGCTCTGTTAATTTTTTCCATGATCACCAATAAGGAGTCACCATTCCTCCCACTGACACCAACACTGGGGCACTATTTCTTCCATGGACACCAGTGATGACGCACTATTCCTTCCACTGTAAGTTTTACTCCCACTGACCCCGCAGCCTGAGACATGGTCTACCCCACTGATGTTGGGGTATTTTCTGCTCTTATTGGCTACTTTCCGCCCCCCCCCCGCCCCGAAGTCTGAAGGACACGAAAGTGGTCCTTTGTTTATAAAGTTTGGAGACCCCTGCTCTATCAAAAGACCCATGTGCGTTATTGGCATCGGTATTCTGGAACATTCTCCGTTTCAATGAACTTTGAACGGATTCGGCATGTTTCATTGAAGCTCACACATGTGGACCGGGCCTCGCGGAACGTGAGGCTTTTTCTTTGAGAGAGTAAAAATAAAAAGGTTCTGACACTTTGAAGAGAACAAAGCGCGGTCTTCAAAGAGGGCAATTTTCCAGGTAGATGTCTCGGGAATCTGTGTCATTGCAAAGCTTACTCTGCTATTCAGAAGATGGAAGAAGCTTTCGGGGGAAAGAATAGAAAGGTTAACTCAGGAAAATGTTACATTGATAAAACAAAATTCTTATTTATCAGAGCTTTATCTGGAATATGAGATCAGAGCATACGGTGCATTGTTGTCCTAAGGTGTGTTTGTGAGTTTCTTGAGAATTACGGGAATGTCTGATGTCTGGACTGAATTAACGTGTCAACTGTGTCGTAAATTCCATATGTCAGATAAAGCTGGCCTCCCCCTCCCCCTTAATAAACTTGACTACCGAAATACATACTGTACTATTCCCTAAAACTAATAAAGTTAGCAGTACTTACCTGCATCCTCCTTCCCCATTCTGAGCACTTTGGGGGGGATTTACTAAAACAGGAGTATACAGAATCTGGTGCAGCTGTGCATCAGTGGTGGCTGGTGGGATTTTTTTTTTTGGGGGGGGGGGCGGCAAACAACCCCCCCCCTCCGGGCCGCCAGTGGAGCGACACTAGCACAACTTCCCCTGCCCCCCCCCCCTTGGTGCGGCACTAACACCCCCAGCAAACCCCCCCCACCCGCTGCCTGCCGGTCAGTCCTTAGCCTGGAGGCAGGCGGTGAGAGCGGCAGTCGGGTCTTTATGGAGCACGGTCGCCCCTGTCCTTAAGCGTGGCGGGTTCGGGTAAAGCTGCTCCGGTGTTCTCTCATGGAACAGCTTCCGCGGTGCGTCTCCTCCCTGCTCCTCCCAAGCGTCCAATAGGATTGCTTGACATATTGGCCAATCGGGAAACAGGTTTCCTACCTGCTTCCCGAATGGCCGGTGCGGAGGATCAGTGTTGCAACGGTGAATATTAATTGGCTGTTGCAACACACCTTGGTGGGATCGGAGCGCATTCTCTGTGCCTCTAGCCCACCTTACTTTGAAGCCTATTAGAGCCCCTGGCTCTAATCAGGTGCTTAAAAAAAAAAAACCCCGCTGCTGTAATTCGTGCACACGGCATCCTGAAAGGGGCTGGACGCATGAATAGGGGGGTGGCCGCAGCAGCCGTGGATAGATTCATGCTATGCATGAATCTATCCATTGCATATAGGGGGGTGGCGTGGAGAGAAGGGGCGGCGCCCCTAATGGACTGCTGTGCATTGTAACTAGGAATGGGTGAACGGTTCGGCCTAAGCATAAGTTCAGGCCAAAAACCAAAAGTGCTCATTTTAAAGGCTTATATGCAAGTTATTGTCAAGAAAAGTGTTTGGGGACCCTGGTCCTGCCCCAGGGGACATATATCAATGCAAAAAAAAGTTTTAAAAACTGACGTTTTTTCGGGAGCAGTGATTTTAATAATGCTTAAAGTGAAACAATAAAAATGAAATATTCCTTTAAATATCGTGCCTAGGGGGTGTTTATAGTATGCCTGTAATGGGGCGCATGTTTCCCGTGTTTAGAACAGTCTGACAGCAAAATGACATTTCAAAGGAAAAAAAAATCATTCAAAACTGCTTGCGGCTGTAATGAATTGTCGGGTCCCGGCAATATAGATGAAAATCATTGAGAAAAACGGCATGGGTCCCCCCCTCCCAGTCCATTACCAGGCCCTTCAGGTCTGGTATGGATTTTAAGGGGAACCCTGCACCAAATGTAAAAAAAAAAATGGTCCCCCCCCCCAAAATCCATACAAGACCCTTATCCGATCATGCAACCTGGCAGGCCACAGGAAAAGAGGGGGAGACGAGAGAGTGCCCCCCCCCCCAACCATACCAGGCCACATGCCCTCAACATGGGGAGGATGCTTTGGGGTCCCCAAAGCACTTTGTCCTCATGTTGATGGGGTCAAGGGCCTCATCCCCACAACCCTTGCCCGGTGGTTGTGGGGGTCTGCGGGTGGGGGGCTTATCGGAATCTGGAAGCCCCCTTTAACAAGGGGACCCCCAGATCCTGACCTCCATGTGAATTGGTAACGGAGTACATAGTACCCCTACCATTTCACAAAAAAAAGTGTCAAAAATAGTAAAAAAACAGGAGACACTTTGGGACAAGTCCTTTATTAAAAAATAAAAAATGTCCCGCAATGTAGATCCATCTCACGCCGCCCACGGACCGAAAAAAGAAAAAAAAAAGCTGCAACAGCTCCGCCTCCATGGGAGGCTCCCGCCGAGTGACGCTTCTTCTCGATGACAGCTGTTATATAGCTGAGGGCGGAACCACTCGGTGTCGTAAACGGGCGACCCCGCCTTCCTCTGACGTCACGTGCAGTCGCTGTAGATCTTAGGGGGGCATGCAAGGAAAATTTAAAAAACAGCATTTTTGCTTTCACATGCTTGGATGATAGAAATCAGCAGAGCTTCCCCTCTTCTCAGATCTTCCCATCAGATCTACAGCGACTGCACATCCAATTGCACTTGTAGTGCACAGTGGATTTGCCTTTAGTAAATAAAACCCCTTGTGCTCATGCATGCATAGTAAAAGTGATCGGGAGGTTCTGTAGCTACACAGATCACTTTTACACAAACACCGGGAGATTGCTAAACAATGCAGAAAAAGCTCACAACTGCTCCTTCAGCTGTTAGCTTGTTTCAACTTGTTCAGGTTTTGGACGTACTGGAATACATCCAATACACTGAACTTGTTAGTATGGTTCCACACAGAGCAGTTACTGTATATGCAAAATGTATTAACTGGTGGTTTGCTGTTGAGTTGCAGCCTTCTGCATTTTGCCCATTGCTCCAGCTGATCAAGCACAGTAATGCCCTGTACACACGGTCGGGCTTTCCGACGGAATATGTACGATCAGAGCTTGTTGTCGGAAATTCCGACCGTGTGTGGGCTCCATCGGACTTTTTCCATTGGAATTTCCGACACACAAAGTTTGAGAGCAGGCTAAAAAATTTTCCGACAACAAAATCTGTTTGCGTAAATTCCAATTGTGTGTGGACAATTCCGACCCACAAAGTGCCACGCATGCTCAGAATAAATTAAGAGACAAAAGCTATTGGCTACTGCCCCGTTTATAGTCCCGACGTACGTGTTTTACGTCACCGCATTCAGAACGATCGGATTTTCCGAAAACTTTGTGCGACCGTGTGTATGCAAGACAAGTTTGAGCCAACATCCGTCGGAAAAAATTCATAGATTTTGTTGTCGGAATGTCCGATCAATGTCCGATCCATGTCCGATCGTGTGTACAGGGCATAAAAGTGGTTGAGTGGCTCTAAAGCCACCCAGATCACATTTTTTGCACAAACGCTGGGAAACACCTACACAGTGCAGAAACAAGCTCACAGAGCTTGTTTTAACCTGATAGATTTTGGACTTATGAGATACACTCACTTACGAAAAGTATTGGGATGCCAGTCTTAGTCCATAGAGTTCAATATTGAGTTGGCCCAGCCTTTGCAGCTATAACAGCTTCAACTCTTCTCGGAAGGCTGTCCAGGATGAATTCTGGTGGTTTTCTGTTAAGTCACAGCCTTCAGCACTTTGCCCATTGCTCCAGTCCAGTCAAGTTCCTCCACCCCAAACTCACTCATCCATGTCTTTATGGGCCTTGCTTTGTGCACTGGTCCAAATCATTTGGTGGAGGGGGGATTATGGTGTGAGGTTGTTTTTCAGGGATTGGGCTTGGCCCCTTAGTTCCAGTGAAGGGAACTCTTAAGGCGTCAGCATACCAAGACATTTTGGACAATTTCATACTCCCATTTTTGTGAAAACAGTTTTGGGGACGGCCCCTTCCTGTTTCAACATGACTGCGCACCAGTGCACAAAGCAAGGTCCGTAAAGACATGGATGAGCAAGTTTGAGGTGGAGAAACTTGACTAGCCTGAACAGTGTCCTGACCTCAACCCGATAGAACACCTTTGGGATGAATTAGAACGCAGACTGCGGGCCAGGCCTTCTCATCCAACATCAGTGCCTGACCTCACAAATGGGCTTCTGGAAGAATGGTCAAACACTCCCATAGACACACTCCTAAACCTTGTGGACGGCCTTCCCAGAAGAGTTGAAGCTGTTATAGCTGTAAAGGGTGGGCCAACTCAATATTGAACCCTACGGACTAAGACTGGGATGCTATTAAAGGCGTGTAAAGGCAGGTGTCTCAATACTTTTGGTAATATAGTGTATGTATTAATCCATGTCAACCAGTCACATGTTTAGAGAGTGAATTCAGGTGTTTTTCCTTGGGTTGCAGTCTTCTGTACTTTGCCCATTGACTTATTAAATGAACTGGATATTTATATTTGTTTTGATTTTCTATTCTGATGATCACCCATCTGTTCTCTCAACCCCCCCAATGGGACGACCTGTCTGTTCATTAATGTTAGCTCTATACAGCAGAGCGTTGCCAAAACAAAACTAGGTTACTTCCTCCGCTTGTCCTCTGGAGAGTCTGAACTCATTTCAGGAGGACGGAGCACAGAAGAGGCAGCAGGAGAGGACTTGAGGGCCCACTAAGAATCTCTCCAGCATTGCACAATTACACCCATCCATCTGGACTCTCCTAGGAAGGGAAGGACTCGGCATTCAGACACATGTTCCCCGGTCCCCCAAGCCAGAAAATGTCATCTCCTATGTAGAGCTGGCACTCTTCAGACATGGGATTATGGGGCCCGCGGGAGGAAGCGATCATCGTCAACGGCCTGTTTTGTGTCTGATATGACAGAATAAAACTCATCAAGACCTTATTCTGCTTTCATACGTTTGCATGTTTGGAAAATAATTTTATCGGAAACCTGAATGTCCTCTAAGATGAAGATGAACAGACCGATCGAAAGATAAGTACAATTGATAGGTTAGATAGATGCAATACCATCATTCCTTCTTAAAGATCTGCAATCCTTTCTGTGACAGATGTCATCTGCACGTGTTGACGTGAGAATCTCCGTTCATTTCTATGACCCTCCGTCTCCTTATTTAGCTGGCTTGAAATTGGAAAAAAATATATATTGTTTTTTTTTTTTTTTAATGGTAATTTGAAAGTGAAAGCCAATTGATAAAAATGCGGTTACTCCTTAAAATGCCGCCAATTACTGTGAGGTCCAGTGGAGAGCGTCTTTTGCGTAGAGCATGAAATTACTAATCAGAGTTCATGCACACAGGCCGTTTAATTTTCTCCTCTCTGAACACCTTTTACTCCTGGCGAAAAAAAAAAAAAGCAGCTTAAAAAAAACGTGCCTGAACCCTGGCGCTTACTGCTGCGACTTGCTGCAGCGTGCGGCACAGAAAGATGCATGGCAAGTCAAAACACATTCATTTCAAGGGGAGATGTCTTAATTGCTGTGACTCGAGTCGCAGCAAAAACAAAAAAAATAGTTCCCGCATTACTTTTCTGCGTCTTTGGTGCGACACGAGTGCCGTAGACTGCAATGTTACAATCACAAAATTTGCGAGGAAGTTGTTTCTTTGTCTTATCTTTGCAGCTTTGGCTGAAACTTCAGAGGGTTTTGTAAATTCAATAATGTGGATGATTCATTAATAGATATGGGTCAAACGACCCCCTGTTTGGTTCGCGGCAGAACTTTCGAACATCGCAAAAGTTTGGAACCGAAAAACGAACCCTGTTAAAGTCTATGGGACCCGCACTGGAAAAATCAAAAGTGCTTATTTTGAAGGCTTATATGCAAGTAATTGGGCATACAATGGTTATGGGGGTCCGGGTACCACCCTGGGGGACATGTATCAATGAAAAAAAGGTTTGTAAAAAACATCATTTTTAAATTAACAGTGTTTTACTGATGCTTAAAGTGAAACCATAAAAATTAGAAACAACACAAAAAATTAGAAATTCCTTTAAATATAGTGCCTGGGGGGTCTCCTTAGTCTGCCTGTAATATAGCACATCTGTACTGTGTATAGAACCTGCTGCAGCAATAATGACATTTATAAAGCCAAAAAAAATGACATTTTCAATCCAAGCTTTCTTTATTTTATAAACGACGGCTTGGGGAGCCAGTTTGTATGATGAGGCAACAATTTAGCGCACTCGGAACAAAATTAGAGATTTTTTGGATAAATTCTGGTGCCTCTTTCTCAGACTTTGCATAGAAGTAACAGGTGCGGAAAATTTGGGCTTTGGATGTCGGTGGTGTCAAAAATTGAAATGATATGTACCTGTCAAACGAGTTCTGAAAAATTGGTCTTTGGGTGTTAACTGTGCCCATGAAACCTACACCAAAAAATGTCTTCCAGGTGAAATCAACACCCACAAAGCTAGGCAGCCTAGACAGTCTTTCAGAGATTCAAGATCCAGAAAGCACTTAAGCAGCGACATCGGCATCAGGGGCTTGATAGCTGCTGCTAATCCAGGACTGATTCATTTTGATAAATGTCAGACGGTCAACAGAGTCTGTGGACAGATGAGCTCTCTTATCTGTCATAAAACCTCTGGCAGCACTAAATGTACATCTGAAAGCACGCTGGATGCAGGATAGCCCAGCAGCTCAATTGCATACTGGGCAAGTTCTGGCCAGTGGTCTATTCTCATGACCCAGTAACCCACTGGATCCATGTCTGATTTCGCTCCTAAATATTTTCCCACCATATGCTGTCAATGGGATGTGAAAGCTGACAGCCCTGGACACCGAGGACTAAAACATTTTTAAAAGGCATCACTGAGATGGCCCCTTCTCCACCACTCCTCTCCTGACCAATAGAAGCTTTAAAACGACATTTTCCACCAGACTGTAACCTACCAGAGTTGGCAAATGCGTTACATAAGCTCCTCTTTAAGGTGTCCTCAAAAGATTTCATCTCCTAATCCCTCTGTGAGGACAGGAAGAGTTCAGAAACTTGCCCCTTGTAATGGTGGTCAAGGAGGGTTGCCAACCAAAAGTGATCCTTCTCCTTGATGCCACGTATTCTTGGGTCCTTTTGCAGGCTTTGAAGAATGAGTTCCAGTATCTGGAACTGCCTCCTCCCAGCCACGTACTACTCCTAAGGGTTCTGGGGATGGAAAACCATCTGTTAAGGGTAGACCTATGTCTTGCTCTGCTTCAGTGCCTTCAAAACTGCCAGAATCCACCTCCCTCTCCCCTTGTGTGTCTGTGGCGTGGCAAGAATGATGTCTGCATTTAAAGGATAACCTCTGTCTGCTGAGTTGAATGATGCCCGGGACAAAGAAAATACTGCAAGGAACAATGCTGGAGCGAAGGTAAGTAATGCAGCCTCCCTGGAGTACCTATTGATATAAATATTTGAAGTTGGGCTTTAAAACACAAATCATAAAAAAAAAGCAAACAAAAGTGTGAATTATGAACATGTTGAAAAACACCAATGTTGCCAACTGACGCGTTTCGGGGGATTCACTCCCCTCACTGAAGTATTCTGTACTTCATGCAGTAATCACAGCAATCTTCCAGGTTCTTCCATGGCATCTCTGCCATTCATGGAACATATTTTTTTTTTTTTAATGAGCACAAGGCGCTCTCCAATTGGACAAGGTGCAGAGGAGGGGCAGTGATGTCACGATCCCCACCTTCTCCAATCAGAGAATACCTTGTATTAGTTGGATGAAATCTGTGGAAGCTGCTTATACAGAACCTAGAAGATTTCAGCAATCACACTATATGGTGCCGACTACTACAGTGATTGTTGGCTTCCCCAGAGGTCCGATATCTGATGGATACTTAAATCCAATGAATTAAAGTATATATGCAAAAAATAAAATGCCTTATGTAATAAAACAGGACTAACTGTATATAAACACATGATACAATAAAGTTCTAATTTCAAACAGTAAGAACAGAGTAATAATAATCTAACTGTTTTCCAGGCCGAAACAACAAGCAAAGATGGCAGAGTACTGCAAGCAAATATTTGGGGATGGACTTCTGATGGAACCACTAGAAAGGAATCCTGTAAGCTGATCCATTGTGCAATGTATACTGTAATGAAACATTGTTAGTTTATTATATTGTTTATTTGAAATTGGTATGAATAAGCCCTGGTTCACACCAGTGCGACTTGCCATGTGACTTGAAAGTTTAATGTTGCATGACAAGTCGCACCCCATTTGCAGCAATGGAACCCTCCTAATGCCGCGTACACACGAGCGGATTGTTGCTCAAGCTTGCCTTGCATACACATGGTCACACAAAAGTTAGCTGACCTTTCGACCGCCAAGAACGCGGTGACATACAACATTTATGTCGAGCCCAAAAAATGAAGTTCAATGCTTCCGAGCATGCGTCGAATTGTTTCCGAGCATGCATAGGAATTTTGCGCGTCGGCATTTGTACAGACGATTGCATTTTCGGATAGGAACTTTTTCTGACTGAAAAATTGAGAACCTGCTCTCAATCTTTTGCTGGCGGGAATTCCGCCAGCAAAAGTCCGATGGAGCATACACACGGTCGCATTTTCCGACCAAAAGCTCTCATCGGTCTTTTGCTGGCCGAATTTCCGATCGTTTGTATGTGGCAAAAGACTTTGTAAAAGGTTCCTGCACTATTTCCGTGAGATTCCAGTGCGACTTGCATTGACATCTGTTAAATGAAGTTGCACAGATGTCAGTAAGCCGCACATGAAGTCGCACTGATAGCTTTGAATTTGCTCTGAAGTGTGCGAATTCAAAGCCGGACTGGTGTGAACCAGGGCTGAGATGAGATTTAATATTTTTTAATGGAGGCAAGTTGTATGGTGCTTGGTTCAGAAACCCTAAACCAGGGGTCTCCAAACGTTCTAAACAAAGGGCCAGTTTATTGTCCTCGAGACTTTAGGGGGCTGGACTGTGGGAGTAGAAATTGTCCTGGCATCGGTGATATTAAACAATACATCTTAGGTATTAGGGGGAGGAATAGTGCCCTATTGCTAGTGTCAGTAGGAGGAATAGTGCCCCATTATTGGTGTCAGTGGGATTAATAGTGCCCTATTGCGGGTGTCAGTGGGAGGAATAGTGCCCCATTGTTGCAGTCAGTGGGAAAAATAGCGTCACATTGTTGGTGTCATTGCAATTAATAGTGCCCCATCATTGGTGTCAGTTTGAGAAATAGTACCCCATAGTTGGAGTCAATGGGAGAAATAGTGCCCCATTGACGATGTCAGAAGCAGGAATATTGTCCCATTGTTGGTGCCAGTGTGAGGAATAATGTCTTGTATTAGTGGAAGGAAAAGTGCCCTAAGGGCCAGATAATGGCAAACAGAGGGCTGAATCCCAAACTGAGCCCCCGGGCCGCAGTTTGGAGACTCCTGCCCTAGACCAACACACAATCATTTTACATTCTTGTCATAAAAAAAGATGAAACTTCAGTCTGGTTGTGATGGCATATCCTGTCCTTCCCATCATTTTATTATGAAGGATATAACCATCATTTTTGGGTCCTTATGAAATCCGCTAGGGCATCAAGTGCATGGAGCATTTGGTCTCAGTGTTCTGAGCTGTGGTTGCTGAGCTAGCTTGGTGGACAGTGTTTCCCCCTCATCCCTCATCTCTGACCATGCTACTCTTAAGCAGACAACCCTATAATGAGGTCCAACCACGCCACTCAGAAGGAGACAAATTTATAACGAGGCCCAACCATGTTGCTTGCAAGGAGTTAAACCTATAATGAGTTCCAAGCACACTTCTCGCAACGAGACAAACCGATTATGAGGTCCGACCATGTTGCCCACAAGGAGACAAACTTGAAATGAGGTCTGACAACGCTGCTCACAAGGAGAAAAATCTATAATGAGGTCCAACCACGCTGCTCACAAGGAGACAACTCTATAGTGAGGCCTGACAAGGCTGCTCGCAAGGAGGTAAGCCTATAATGAGTTCCTGGATCGCTCCATCGCTGCCCCAGGAACAGCTTATGGTCAACCACCAGCAAGCAGGATGGGATCCTGATGCTGTCAGAACTCAAATCAGCAAATCAAACTGCAGTGTGATCGAGAACTCCATCCTACCGGCCTTGGGCATCATGACCTTAAAACTTTGGCAACGGGTTAATATTGTGGAGGGGGCAGTATTTGAATGGAGCATTATGTTGTTTGAGCTGCTTTAAGTTTGTAACATAGTTTTCTTTAAATCCGTAGCTTGACCCAGGGGTGGCTCTTCCGAGCCCTGTGGATTTAAAGTATAAAGTCCTGGTGAAGAATAAGAAGAAATCTCACAAGTCATCTGAAGGAAGTGCAAAAAAGAAGTTGTCCGAGCAAGCGTCCAATGCCTGTAGCGACTCTTCCAGTGTGTTTGAGCCATCATCTCCTGGGGCAGGTGAGTCCATAGTCTACATTTATCACAAGGTTGACCCACAGCAACCTCTTATGTTGGTATTTGGGGAGATTTATCTTTCAATTGGCCTTGGAGGAGGTCCAAAAGTTTGGAGTTTTCACCAGAGCCGGATGTGATGGAAAATCTTCCAATGAAGATGTAGTCCTATAACAACCATAAGGAATTCTGGGATTTTTTTTCTCACTTTTTGTTGCGTCTCTAAGACAGAAATGAAGGAAAATCTCCCTTATAGAATAAAGTGATGGCAGTTGTAATATTTTATGTTGCGTGCTGTTAGCGCAACTGTTTTTCAAATCTTGCGTTTTCAGTAAAAAAAATATTCTCAAATTAGCTTTAGTGCATGCAAAAAACAATATTATCTCCACATTTTCTGCTAAATATAAAACCGTGTCAAGTGAATAAATAAGAAATAAGTCAAATGTACATGTAAAACATCAAAAAATTGCAATACCAAAAATTGTCCCATAGCGGTGCTTTAAAAAGCTTCACTGCTCATCAACTTAAAGTGGAACTAAGCTGTATTCTAAGCACAAATCAAAAATTCAATCCAATTCCTTTTAAATTTTCAAAGCAAACTCCCCCATCTATCCTACCGGTATCTATGTCTCCATGCTTTATTTTGTGTGAAAATCACTTTGAAAAACTCCCCCCTAACATTTTTGGCCTTGGCCATCTTGAGTAAAGGCAGATGAATCATGTAGCATTTACTTCCTGGAATACATCTGCCCTTAGCTCAGGCATGCAGGCAGGAGGGTGTTCTTAGCTGAGAAAACTCCTCCTCCCCTCCAGAAGACTCCTGGGAGGTTTGACATCATTTGCCTAGGCAAGAAACCAGGAAGTAACTGAAGAAACATAGAAAAAAGTTTAAAACAAGTACCGTATATACTCGAGTATAAGCCGAGTTTTTCAGCACATTTTTTTGTGCTGAAAGTGCCCCCCTCGACTTATACTTGAGTCAAGCACTTTTCTGCAGCAAAAAATTTCATTTTCCGAACAGACTTTGGGGCCCCGTATCTCAGGGCCACTTGGTGCTAGGAACCCCAAATTTGGAGTGCAAACCCAATGGAACTGGTACCATAACATATCCAAAGCTGGGGTTCCTAGCAGCAAGTGGCCACAAAATAGGTTTGGAAAATGTCATTCTCTGCTGCAGAAAAGTGCTTGACATTTTCTGAACCAATTTTTGGGGAGCTGTATCTCGGGACCACTTGGTGCTAGAAACCCCAGCTATTTTATGGTGCTAGTTCCACTAGGTTTGCACACCAAATTTGGGGTTCCTAGCACTAAGTGACCCCGAGATACAGGGCCCCAAAGTCGGTCAACTGTGTCCATCTGCAGCAATGTCATTTCGGGAGCCTTTGGGTTCAGAGACCCCAAATTTTGGCTGCAGCTAGGGGGCATCTAGGAACCCTTAACTACTGAGTTTGAAGTTCGGGGGACCTATGGCTGCAAATAGGCACAGTGAGGCTGCAAATGGGCATTGTTGACCCTCTTTTCCACTTACCAGTAGCTGTGCATTTCTCACCCTCGTCTTATACTCGGGTCAGTAAGTTTTTCCCATTTTTTGTGGTAAATTAGGGCCTCGACTTATACTCGGAACGACTTATACTCGAGTATATACGGTACATATGATATACTTTCCTATCTATTTACTAAGGGTAGCAGCATAAGGATTAGAAATAGTCAATTGATTGAGAGTGAAGTTCTGATTTAAAACATTGGTCTGAAACCACATATGCTAACCTGGATTAAGACCCTTTATCACAACCCAACAGCACAAATCAAAATCAACGGGACACTGTCAGACACAGTAATAATACAGAATGGAACACGGCAGGGGTGCCCTTTCTCACCCCTGCTGTTTATCTTCACCCTGGAGTCCTTAATCCGCACGGTAAATGCCACACCATCCATACACGGCTTCCACGTAGGAGATAGAGCTTACAAGTGTGCGGCATACGCTGATGACCTCTTATTCTTCATAACTCAACCACACATCACCATGCCCAACCTGTGCATTATATTTACCCAATATAGCTATATATCAAATTTCAAAATTGATTACAAAAAATCTGAGGCTCTAAATTTGACACTGCAAGACCACACAGACCAATTGCAAGTTCAAATGGGAAACCACTGTGCTAAAATATTTAGAGGATCTGGTTGACAGCGAAACTAGATTCACTATACACAAGAAACTTCCAACCCCTAAACAGAGACCTAGAGAGGTGGACACTGAAACACTTCTCGTGGTTTGGCAGAGCAGCCATTATCAAATTGTCAATCTTGCCCAAAATCCTATATTTTTTTTTCAGACCATTCCAATACTTCTACCAGAAAAGTTTTTTCGGTCACTACGCGCCATACTCAAGAAATTTCTCTGGGCATCCAAGAAACCATGAGTGAGCCTTCAACTACTTTTGAGGGATAAACAAAATAGAGGAACGGGTTTCCCTAACTTTAAAAACTACTACCTGACTTCCCATCTCACTAGAATTATAGATTGGACATGCCACTCACAGAATAAGGATTGGGTAACATTGGAAAACGCCGTAGGTCCAATACATGTGACATACTCACTCTGGAGACCATGGGATGCATGCCTGAAATAATTAAAATAACACCCCCTGATAGGGGCCACACTTAAAAACTTGCAAAAATTTACCCAAATCTCCGACCTAACTACATCCCCAGGCCCACTAACACCACTGACAGCTAACCCGGATTTCACCCCGGAATTGAGCAAACTCACCCAGCTGTATATCAACAGACACATACCGCTTCTACCCACACACTGTTTCAATGGTAGCAAACTCAAATCGCTCTGAGAAATGCAAGCGGAGGAAGGTTTGTTATCCTTAAGTCACCGAGAGTATCATCAAATCCATAGCTATGTGATGGGCCCTCAGAGATACAAACGATTCATAAGACCCCTAACGCCACTAAAAATTGTTTGCTTCATGGCACACACATCAGAGAAAAACATTTCCTTAGCCTACACCTGGTTGCAAGCCTCTATTCCACAGGAACCTAATAAACATTAAAGAGTTTTGGGAAACAGCCTTAAAAATGACCTTCACTAAGGATCAATGGCTATAGGCCTGTGTGTTTGCCCATAAATGTACTATCGGCACACGACTACAAGAAACCTCATTTAACAAACTGATACAACACACCGATCAAAATTCATAAATGGTTCCCTAGTGCCCCTGACCTTTGCTGGCGCTGCAACCAGGAGAAAGGCACCTTACAACATATATGGTGGGAATGCTCTCTGATACAGCCATTCTGGAGGCAGGTGTGTGACGTTATAAACAGAACAACGATCTTATAACGATTTATAACAGAAACAACGATCCCATTAAACGTAGCATGCTGCCTGGTATACATCACCAATTGTTCATTACGAAAATACAAGCGATCACTTACCAGATTTCTACTCACAGCCGCAAAGTCAGTGATACCCAGACATTGGAGAAACACCACCGCACCCACCACCAAAGAATGGTTAGATGAGGCTCACCTCCTCTATAAGATGGAAGAAATAAGGGCGATAGCCCACAAAACGACTGGAAACTTTAATATGACTTGGCAACCCTGGATCATTTTCAAGTACTCTAAAACCTACGAATCCCTGGCGGAGATATACCATATTTATCGGCGTATAACACGCGCCGGCATATAACATGCACCCCAAGTTTAGGAGGGAAGTTTAAGGAAAAAAACTTTTAGGAGGGAAGTTTAAGGAAAAAAACTTACATTTAAATGCCCATCAATGCATCCTTATCAGTGTCCCCATCTGCAGCCTTGCCCATCATTGCAGCCTTGCTCAGTGTCCATCTGCAGCCTTGCCCATCATTGCAGCCTTGCTCAGTGTCCATCAATGCATCCTTATCAGTGTCCATCTGCAGCCTTGCCCATCATTGCAGCCTTGCTCAGTGTCCATCTGCAGCCTTGCCCATCATTGCAGCTTTGCCCAGTGTCCATCTGCAGCCTTGCCCATCATTGCAGCTTTGCCCAGTGTCCCCATCTGCAGCCTTCCCCATCATTGTAGCCTTGCTCAGTGTCCATCTGCAGCCTTGCCCATCATTGCAGCCTTGCTCAGTGTCCATCTGCAGCCTTCCCCATCATTGTAGCCTTGCTCAATGTCCATCTGCAGCCTTCCCCATCATTGCAGCCTTGCTCAGTGTCTATCTGCAGCCTTCCCCATCATTGTAGCCTTGCTCAGTGTCCATCTGCAGCCTTGCCCATCATTGCAGCCTTGCTCAGTGTCCATCTGCAGCCTTCCCCATCATTGTAGCCTTGCTCAATGTCCATCTGCAGCCTTCCCCATCATTGTAGCCTTGCTCAATGTCCATCTGCAGCCTTCCCCATCATTGCAGCCTTGCTCAGTGTCCATCTGCAGCCTTCCCCATCATTGTAGCCTTGCTCAATGTCCATCTGCAGCCTTCCCCATCATTGCAGCCTTGCTCAGTGTCCATCTGCAGCCTTCCCCATCATTGTAGCCTTGCTCAATGTCCATCTGCAGCCTTCCCCATCATTGCAGCCTTGCTCAGTGTCTATCTGCAGCCTTCCCCATCATTGTAGCCTTGCTCAGTGTCCATCTGCAGCCTTGCCCATCATTGCAGCCTTGCTCAGTGTCCATCTGCAGCCTTCCCCATCATTGCAGCCTTGCTCAGTGTCTATCTGCAGCCTTCCCCATCATTGTAGCCTTGCTCAGTGTCTATCTGCAGCCTTCCCCATCATTGCAGCCTTGCTCAGTGTCTATCTGCAGCCTTCCCCATCATTGCAGCCTTGCTCAGTGTCTATCTGCAGCCTTCCCCATCATTGTAGCCTTGCTCAGTGTCCATCTGCAGCCTTGCCAAAAATTGCAGCATGATCTTTTAAATTATTGCACCACCGAGAGCCAGATGTCCTGTGTATTCGGCTTATCTCACAGTCCCGCCCCTTGGCCCAGCTCCTATGATGGACACAACACCGGTCCAATGGCGGGATGTAAAGGCTAGGAGGCGGGACTGGGCGTGACTGCAAGTGGAGCCAAGCAGACCTGAGCCTAGCTGAGTACACAGTACATTAGGCTCTGTCTATTTCGGCGGCGCTCGTTCCCTCCTTACCCTCCGAGGCAGCGGTTCAGCGTATAACACGCACCCACGCGATTTTCCTCTGATTTTAAGGGGAAAAAAGTGCGTGTTATACGCCAATAAATACGGTAAATCCAGACAATTTTTTAGGACTCTGGCATACTACGACCTTTCCTATCACCTCCTCCTCTCTCATCGCTTCTTTTTCCTCCCTGTATTACCCTCTTTGGGTCTTTTGTCTTCCCTTTTCCTACCACGACCTTTTGTGCAATCTACATGTAATTAGAGCACACTTCAGCTTCTGACAATGGAATATCGTCATATATCATATTCGTTTGCTAATTAAAATGGACAGCGCATATGGTTTTCACACTGAGGCAAGAATATAGCCTTGGTTTGAATGATTATTATCACATGAGATCTAACGGTGTAACATCTTTACTCATCGCTGAATGTACTGTGTTCAAACTATATATACAAAGGTTATGATGACTGCACAATTGCTATATTGACAAAAAAAAGTTCTGATTTAAATCAACACAAATTTTTTTTTTTTTTTTACAGTTTACACTTAACTGATGACCTGAGGTTTTAAAAGCCTCACCTATAGACAATTGTGGGTACAAAGTTTTGTTGCCATTTCACAGGTGCACACCATTTTAACACTAAAAAACAACAAAGAGAGGGGACATGACCTAGCCCATCACACTATCCAATTTTATTAAATAAATAAAAAAATATATACTCAGAAACGCATGACAATGACAAGCATAGCATAGAAATGCAAATGAGACTCCCTCCAGATCAACACCACTCGGCTGATGCCTCGGGAAGACCTTTTAGTGTCCTATATGGCTTACGCATTTCGAGGGACAAGCCCTCTTCTTCAGAGCCAAAAGCATGGATGACTAAACTCCTGCTTATATGCCAAACCTCACACAGTTTATATGTCTGGTATCTATTTACTCAACGTAATCTCATCTTATATATTTTGTCCACATATTGGGTTATATATTGTGTTTGTGTGAACTAAAATAATCTGAATCTATTTTTTTTTACTGAAAATCTGGGATTGATAAACTATTGCACTAATATCAAGTGGTGCCACAACTGCCACCATTTTACTTTCTACAAAATCTCTGCTTGCAGAAAAATATTTACTTTTTTAGGATTTTAACTAATCCCCAGGCCTAAAATGCGTACGTTAACATATGTGCAAAAAAAAAAAAATGTATGCACAGTCTTGGTAGAAAAAGGGTTTCATGCACATTGTTTAAGTACCCAAATTTAACTATGTATGCCTCTTGTAATAATCTGTACAATATTGGCAGCTTTGTACAATATTGTTGCATTTATTGCTAAAAAATAAGTAAATAAAAGATGTAATATATAAATAAATAATAATAATTTATATATATATATATATATAGATATATAGATAGATAAAGATATATAGATAGATAAAGATATATATATATAGATAGATAGATAAAGATATATATCTATATATATAGATAGATATATAGATAGATAGATAGATATAGATAAAGATATATATCTATAGATATATATATATCTATATAGATATATATAGATATCTATCTATCTATATATATCTATATATATCTATATATATATATATATATATATATATATATATATATATATATATATATATATATATATATATATATACAGTGCCTTGCAAAAGTATTTGGCCCCCTTGAACTTTTCAACCTTTTGCCACATTTCAGGCTTCAAACATAAAGATATAAAATTTTAATTTTTTGTGAAGAATCACCAACAAGTGGGACACAATTGTGAAGTGGAACGAAATCTATTGGATATTTTAAACTTTTTTAGCAATTAAAAAACTGAAAAGTGGTGCGTGCAAAATTATTCGGCCCCTTTACTTTCAGTGCAGAAAACTCACTCCAGAAGTTCAGCGAGGATCTCTGAATGATCCAATGTTGTCCTAAATGACTGATGGTGATAAATAGAATCCACCTGTGTGTAATCAAGTCTCTGTATAAATGCACCTGCTCTGTGATAGTCTCAGGGTTCTGTTGAAAGCGCAGAGAGCATCATGAAGACCAAGGAACACACCAGGCAGGTCCGTAATACTGTTGTGGAGAAGTTTAAAGCCAGATTTGGATACAAAAAGATTTCCCAAGCTTTAAACATCCCAAGGAGCACTGTGCAAGCGATCATTTTGAAATGGAAGGAGTATCAGACCACT